>CAODLS010323373.1:0-10997 GCA_948243855.1 Flueggea neowawraea
CCTAATAAATAGACCAAATGAGATGAACAAGTAAAAGCGAAATATTTGATCACAAGCTCCAAACTCATGTTAAATCAAGAGTAAACAATTCAAATCTATAATAAACTCATGTTAAATCTAGAATAAACAATTCAAATCTCAAAGTAACAAAGACATATTAAAAATTCTCAACTATTCAACTCATTTGCACAAACACACAACATGCATCCCACAGCTACAATATAAAGAACTCGATCAGAATTCAAAATTTCTATACCCCTTACCCCACACTTAAATGTTGCATTGTCATCAATGCATAAAATTAAGCACAAATAGCATAAGGAAGAAGAGGAATATAGTAGATAGTTCTGGTACTTCTATGAAAATAGGTCCCCAGAGATGAGTCTTGGCGTGAATTGCGTTGAAATCGGTGAAAAGCCCTACAAAGCTAGACAAAAACATCGAACACAGTAACAAATGCAAACTAAAACCAAACTTGGGTTGCCTCACAAGAAGTGCATCTTTAACGTCATAAGCTAGACGTTAATGACTACACGAAACCAAGAAAAGGAACAATTAACTAATAACAATAAACATAAAAAATAAAAGTAAAATAAATAAAATGATTAGATTAATAAAGTTCAAGTTTTTTCTAATATCATAGTCCCCTGCAACTGCGCCAAAAACATGGTGTTATCCTTGGCCTGCACCTAAAGACTAAGGCAATTATACCTATTGTCTATAGCTAATGGACCTATGAGTACCGAGTGTCGTATCCCGCAGAGACTACAAGTATTAGCTACTCACTATTCACTCTATTATCTAGCCGACAAACTAAGTGACTTTTAATGAATAAAATAGAAGAACTCAACTCGAAAGCAAACACACACAATTAAAAGGATAGACAATCGATGGGAAACTGCACCTAGACGTTGAATCCCCGTAGACCAACTAAGTAGCAATGACTAGTTACTCAATCAGTTATTCAGATAATTGGACCGTGGAAATTCCTAGTGTATATTAACCTCTCTCTCGAGTTAGCTAATGTCTAATGGCTAGTTTGATTAATCAGAATATCTTCCTAATTAATACCCCTAACGTTGCATTAAGACTGATTTGTGAATTTCACTATTAGGTTTGACCCTAATCCGGAAGATTTATGTTGACATATCTCTAGGTTTGCATGTAACTCCTCTTAATTATGATCAATCTATCACAAACAAAATCTCTCGATCGCATATGCATGAATCAATATTGGAATCGAAAAGTTAGCAACAATCAATTCAACAATTAAACAATATAAATCATAATTGAGTCACAATTCGACGAATAATTAGTTCATAGTTCTAGAGAGAGAAACAACAAGAACAAAAGTAAATTTAGAGAGAGGAGAAAAACCCATGACAAATCCTTCAATCTTTTGTGTGATTCCTTCAATCTTGATGTCAATTTCACTCCAAAAGTGTTTTCTCTTGAATACCCAACGTTTTCCCTCTCTAGACTGACTGTCTTTTGTGTCCAATGTGGTCTCTCTTAATTGATTTCCTGAAACACGCTTAAATAGCCGGAAATACCAAGTCAAGCTAAGCCACGACCACGACCAAGAACGTGGCCTTCATTAATTTGGCGCCCAACTACACAGAAACGGTTGTTTGTCCTTGTCTTGCGTGCATCTGCCTGTGTCTTGACACTATTTTGTCCGTGTCTTGATTGTTTAAGGCTCCAGGCTAGTACACAGCCGTTACCATGCCTGTGGCCTCCAAAATCGTCAAGAAACGAGCATTGACGCCTCCAATCGATGTCTCACGGTCGTGTCTTGCTGTTTGGTGACTGTGTCTCCTCCCAAAAGCCTCAAATATCATCGTTCAAGCTTCGCTTCGACTTGCTTTCATTTCTTATTATCAAGACACCATTAATTAACCTGAAAAACATAACATAAATCGTAAAAGCACTAGAACTCATGATAAACACTCAATTTATATTTAAAAAATACGAATTGAAGCACATAAAGATGTATAAATAAGCATTTATCAAGTGTCTTGTGTTTAATTTCTTGCTTGCTTTCATTGCCCAAAACCCCAAAAACAAACAATTGAATGTTTTTTATTTGTTTTTACTTTATTTATTGACTACAATTAGAACCGTTCTTTTGGATTCGATAACCGTAGGGATATTCCCAACGTAAAACTACGACAATTCTTGTGTACTTGTAAGGTATCATTAGTGGAGCAAAATTCAGGTTTGGAATTGAAAGTAAAATGAAATGTTGTGATTTTGGGCTTTCATTTGGGTAAAAACGTCTACGTGCGTAGACAAGCATACTACGTACGTTTCTAATTAGTCTATGAAGACCTACGTAATTAGAATATTCCTCAGTGCACTTAGACGAGGTCTCATAGATTGTGGGTGAAACTGTTTAGAAATGTGATTTAAGCTCAACACACACAACAACAGGTTCTACGCGTACTAAAGAGACAAAATGGAATCTACATACCTTGCACCATTTTGCGTACTTAGAGCCATTATCTAAATTGGACATAATGCAGATAGAAGATACTATATGAGCCCTTCTATGTATCTTGTATAGCCTTCTATGCCCGTAAATTTGCAACCTCTGAGCCCAGTGACACTGCATCATACACTACGTACCTTATACCTCATACAATGAGCTTAGACCTATCATACCTGATTCTGAGAAATATAAGCATACATGACAATATGCATTGCACTTCTATAACACGTATTGTATAAACCCGAAAAATCTCTAATGTTCATCCTTGATGATCAACGTGCTTACCACTTGATTCAAAGTGCGTAGAACAACTTCAGACTTAAACCAGTAAGTAACCCTAACAAACAACATACTTAGCTTTCTGAATTGATATATCCAGACATGAACTAGCCCACGCTAACGTACTTAGCAAAAACCTCAGTATGCGTAGCGGAAATCCAGATAACACTGCTTAGCATATTTGATCATTTCAACCTTAGTGATTTCATTTGGCACATGGATCACTTTAATGTATATGTATGCATGAATGCAAATGAACATAAATTATGCACAAATAATTAATCAAAATTCATTCAATTCACACACATCAATACACCTACGAATTAAAACAAAAGATTTTTCATCAATGGGTTTTGTCAAAATACCAACAAGCTGATCAGTAGATGCAACAAATTTAAGTTCAATGTCTCCCTTGAGAACATGATCACGAATGAAATGATATTTAATATCTATATGCTTTATCCTAGAAGGTTAAATTGGGTTTTTAGAAATGTTAATGGAACTAGAGTTATCACACTTAATTAGAACCTTGGAAAATACAATTCCAAAGTCCAAAAATTGTTGCTTGATCCACAAAATTTGAGTTGCACAACTACCAACTGCTACATATTCAGATTCAGTAGTGGAAAGTGCAACACAATTTTGACTCTTTGAGAGCTAAGACTCTAGTGAATTTCCTAAGAATTGACAAGTACTCGAAGTTCTCTTTCTATCTAATTGGCTTCTTGTATGATTAACATCACTATAGCCAACTAAATCAAAGCAATCATTCTTAGGGCACCATAAGCCTACATTCTTATTACCAATCAAATATCTTAAAATTCTTTTGATAACACTCACGTGTGACTCTTTTGGAGTAGATTGGAAAGGTGCATATAGACATACACTGAACATAATATCATGTCTATTGGCTATACGGTAAAGGAGAGATCCAATCATACCTGTGTATAATTTTTCATCTACTTATTTTCTTTGTTCATATTTGGTGAGCTTTGTTATGGTACTTATTGGAGTTGAAGCATTTTTAGCACTCTTCATCCCATACTTTTTCAACATATCACTTATGTACTTTCTTTGGTTGATGAAGATGCCATCATTTGTTTACTTATTTTGCAATCTGAGAAAGTGGCTAAGCTCTCTCATTATGCTCATTTCAAATTTTGTTTGCATCAACTCAGAGAACTCATCTCACAAAGATAGGTTAGTAGCACCGAATATTATGTCATCAACATAAATTTGAACTAAAAGTATGTCATCTTCTTATGCTTAATGAAAAGAGTATTATCCACTTTACCTGTACTAAAACTATTCTCCATGAGAAACTGGCTCAATCTTTTATACCAAGTTCTAGGAGCTTGCCTTAAACCATAAAGAGGCTTTCTCAACTTGAAAACATGATTTGGATGGTGAGAGTCCTCAAATCCGGGTGGCTGTTTCACATAAACTTCTTTCTTAATGTAGCAATTCAAGAACACACTCTTCACATTCATTTGGAATAGCTTAAAGTCCTTGAAGCATGCATATCACACACCCCTGGAAGTATCTCTAATGATTTGCTTCTTTGGGTGTGATTTTGCATATCTCCATTCCTTAGGCAATTCCTTTGGCTTTTCATCTTTCATATTATCATTGTCTTGCTGTTTGGAATCACTGTCTTTGTCATTCAACTTGAAATCTTTCAATTTGTCTCCAATACTTAGGCTTAAATCATCATCATCCATACTTGGCATGAAATGGTTAGATTAATAAAAAATGGCATGAATAGATTCCTCAACCTTTTGAAACATTTTGTTATAGATCCTATAAGTTTTGCTTATGGATGAATAACCAAGAAAAATACCCTCATTGGATTTGGTATCAAACTTTCCTAAGGTATGTTTCCTATTGTTATGAACAAAGCATTTGAAGCCAAAAGCATGAAAGTAAGAAATGTTAGGCTTTATATTTTTCATAACTCATAATGTATTTTATTGAGTATGGACCGCACATAAGCCCTATTAATGATATAGCATGATGTGTTTGCAGCCTCAACCCAAAAATACTTTGCAAATCATTCTTATTTAGCATTGTCCTCGCCATTTCTTGTAATGTCCTATTTTTTCTCTCAACAACTCTATTTTGTTGAGGTGTCCTTGGAGCAGAAAAATTGTGCAAGATTCCTGATCCTCACAATATGATTCAAATGGCTTATGATGTGTGCTAAAATTGCATAGGAATTCAAGCAAGAGAACATCCATTTTTATCCTTTAAATCATTATTTTGTGGTGAAATTGATATGATGTTTGTGACACTTGTAGGATGATTTAATTTGGAGAAAAATGAGTGAAAAAGAGTGCAAAAGATGTACAAAATGGAAAGGCTCCAAATAATCAGATGGAAACTTGAAGAAAATGAAGGATTGTTGAAAGGAAGCCATGCCACGGCCGTGATGGTCAGTCCTCACGTCCGTGACAAGTGAAAAAAGTGGAGAAACACCTTCAGAGAAGTGTCATGGCCGTGAGGGAGAAGTGTCACAGCCGTGACACCATCACGACCTCCCTCACGGCCGTGACACAAAGGATCTTGGCACTTCTATTGAGAAATAAATGTGTCACTGTTGTGACACGTTGCAGAGGAGAAAAATAAGTGTGACGGGGAAAGCCAAACTTGTGGGGACCAAAGCACATCATAAGGGCATTTTGGGGAGGCTTTTGCTAGGATTTGTAGATGACCTAAGAGGGTATAAATACACCTCTTTCACATCATTCTGGGAATATCTCTTGGCAACCACATTCATCATCAAAAACTTAGAGAGAGAGAAAGAGAGGAGCAAAGAACAGGAAGAAAATGGGGGTTCCTTGAAGAGACATGTGGTCTTGGAAAGGGAACCCCTCACATTTTGTTTTCCATTTCTCGTTTTAATTTTGGTGTTGTGGATTTGTTTTGAGGTTAGTTTTTCTTTTCATTTTCTTTAAACAATGGTTGTTTAGGTCTTTTGTTTGGATTTTGAGTTCTAAGCTTGGATGGATTTTTGCTATATTAATGAATGTGTATTGATTTTATGCCTTATTGTCTATATCTATAGTTTATTTTGAATGTGCCTTATTGTCCATATTTAATGAATAACCTTGGAATTGATTTGATGACTTGTTTTAATCGACTATGTTGAGCTTGATCACCTTGATGGTAGTTTTGATAAACCTAGTCGATGGATCGAGAGATGAAAGCTAGATGAGGTCTACAAGCATTAAATTTGTAAGGTTTAGGATAGAGATAAACCTATTCGCATAAGGTGTTCAATGAAATTCTCCAATAGTCTAATGAGCCTAGTTTGATTAGGTGAGCCCAAGAGGACCCTCTTAGGAAATGTAGGCATTGCTTAAATGACCTTGAGAGATGTTTTAAGTGATTTTTGCTGAGAGAACACTCAATCCCAAAACTCTATTCACTAATTTAGCAAATAGGAGTCTTAGTTGAAATCTTGAAAGTCCTAACGCTTTATCATTTATTGGTTATTTCCTTTCATTTCCAATTGCGCTTTTAATAAAAAATACAAAAACCCAATTATGTGTTTATTTGCTTTCCTTTTACGAATTGATCAACATTAGTACTCGTTTTCTTAGATTCGATAACCTTGGAATACTCCTCGATAAAACTACATCGACACCCGTGCGCTTGCGGGGAGCCGATAACTAAGTCCACACACACACACATATATATATTCTCTAGCGGCTAAGTCCACATATATATTCTGTGGTGGCAATAGCTCATGTATATGCCTTAATGGCTATTATATAATGTCTAGTGGCAATAGCCACATATACGCTCTAACGGCTATTATATATTGTCTGGTGGCAATAGCCACATATATCCCTTAACGGTTACTATTGTCACAACCCAAAATCGAGCCATGAACGGCGTACGGCGTGGACCATTTATGGGAGCCCGGTCCATCTCGCACAAGCCTCAGAGTTACAAATAACTACCCATTCATTTGTTATTAACCAATTTTATTTAGACAATATAAAACCACTTATATAAGAAATATATATCTCATATATATAATAATAAAATAAAATATTACATAAGTGTGTAAAAACATGATAGGTAAAGGTAGGTAAATAATCATCTCAAAATACAAAACGTGGAAACTCGATAACCCAACAGTGTATCAGTATGGAGCTCTAAACAAAGAAGGAGAGTCCGGTCAAAAGGGCGCCACTCACCAAATATACGGACGCCTCACTGAGATGCAAACGCTGAACGGGTGCAGCCTCCAAAATCAACCTGAAAATGTTAAAGGGTGAGTAAAACTCAGTGAGGAATAACACTCCAGATCGCCTCATACTTGCGTCACAGAGTCTGGTTTGAAATCATTCGAAAATACCACATGCAATATATTTATATAGGTATACCTATGTATACACTCTACGTATAATATTCTTTTAAATACAATTTTTGAAATTCTTTGCAATCAGAGCAAATAGCATGCAATAGACAGAATACAGAATATACATATACAGAGTATATAACAAACCGGATAGGGACCAGAACAGATAGATAACAGAAGGGGGACAGAGCCACCCATCAGATCAAACAGAGCACGTGGTCTGGCTGGACGCATGGCTACCATATTACCCTGGTAACTGGACATTGACAGGGCATTGGTATACCAAAGGCTACGTTACCTCGTAGCCAGGTGTCCTTTATTCCAAAATATATATATTTATATATATAACTGGCATATAGCATACAAAGCATAAATCATATACAGAAGGTACGTACATATATATATATACATGTGCTAGATGTCAATAAAATACTAAGTATTAATAAACACATAAGCTAGTTTATTAATTAATCAACCCATTATTGATCCAAAATTCATAGATAAGTTGAACACACCAAAAACATAATAATTTTCAAGACAGCCTATGTGTCTGAAGCTGCTATTCTCTCACCTGAGAGTCCAAGCAAAGATCACCAGTCAACCGCCATTGGTGGGTAGCTGCTCGTGCTGGCAACCATAAGGAGTTGTACAGACATAGCCAAACAATTATCAATATATGGTACTATGGTAATACCAAATGCATGATATGCAAATACAAATGTAGACCCTCAAAGTTGCCCAAAATATAATCTGAAAGTGAATCTATCACTTTCGATGAAAAATTCAAAACCTTTGTAAAATTACAGTTTGGTCCCCGACCAATGTAAAATTACATTTTAGTCTCCGATACCCGACATATTGTAAAACAGTTCCTGAGGTACCTTGGAATTACCAACTCGCATTTCATAAGTCAGAATCTCCAAATTCTATCCCGACCTCTCAGAAATCGCGAATTAATCTTTGACTCGTAAAATTACAAGTCAGTCCCTATAATTCCAATAATCATAATCTATCCCTTAACTCTCTAAAATTTACAAATCTATATACGGAAGAAAGTATTTGCAAAAACACCCCAATTCTGCCGCTGCGAAAAAATATTTGCAAAAACGTAAAAATTACACTCGCTCGATATCCGATGAAACCAGACGTACATTCTGACTCGATTTTACCTCCTAAACACGAATCTAACCTCAGAATTCACAAATAAACACAGAATCAGCCTAAAATCATCAAAACCCAAACCTACATCTAGCTCTTCCAAAAATTCACCAAATCATCTGTTTCAAAGCTTGAATCATGTTCATACAAGTCCTATCTAACCTATTCTAACATCCATTAACTCAGAAACGTCAAAAAAAATAAATTTCAAAATGATTCGGCCAAAAATGCATGTTGTGATTCAATACATAAAAACGAGTTTAAAATGAAGAAAGGATGTTAATCTTACCTCACAAATAGATTAGGAATGTTAGGGGAGCAATGCAGAGGATATCATACGAGTTTGAGAGTGATTTCGGTGAAAAATGACAAAAAAGTCGAGTGTGGGTCGTTTTAAGAGCTGCAAATCAAAACGCACTGTTTCAACATTTTCAAAGGCAACGTACGTCATATTCAGTGACAACGTACGTTATGGTGGTGCACAACGCATGTTGTGCCTCACAACGCACATTGTGATGCATGCAGTAGCCACGGTTTCGAGGAAAACACACCTCAATGTATGTCGTTCCTAGACAACGTACGCTGATCATCCTCGTCCCAGATAACGTAAGTCTTACCTTTCCAGATAACGTATGTCTTCCTCAACGTACAGTGTACGTTGTTCACTCTCCAGTCACATACTCGACATTTCATGTTTCCCCATGTGCGTCGGACCTCTCTCGAGGTTCGATAACACCTAATCCTCGACAAATATGTCTGATTATATCCAATATCAATCGGACTCGGTTAGAAATTTACAGGAACCCTAACCGAAATAGATGAAATGTTACAACTATATATTGTCTGGTGGCAATAGCCACATATACGCCTTAACAACTATTATATATATCGTCTGGTGAGAGTAGCCTTATATTTGCCCTAGTGGCTCTCTGAGCTCTGTATATGTGATATTTAATTATTTGTATGTCATTTGTAGTATGATAAATTTTTGGCTTTCTGTTATAATATTTGTCTGATATTTCTTCATACATTTTGCAAGATTGAACATACTAGGTTGTTAGGGTAAAATGGGTTTGAATAATTCGGGTTTGGGTGATTTTTGGGTAATTTCGAATTGTTTGATGGAGTTGGGTATAGATTTGTGTTCAGAGAGTTGCTTGGAGTCAATGTATGTGATTAGGAGTGATTTTTATCAGTTGCATTGAGTGATTCATCAATTTGGGCAATCTGGGTAAGTGACTTACTCGAGTAAGCATGTTGGCCAACTCGAGTAAAATGGGCCAGGATTTACTCGAGTTATCTTCTGACTTACTCGAGTAAACCAGACCATGATTAACTCGAGTTAGTCTATGAGTAACTCGAGTAAACCGTGGTTCTGAGGGACCACTTTGCGATTTTTCGTAATTCGCGATTTCTGAGAGTTCGGGGTAGAATTTGAAGATTCTGACTTATAAAATGCGAGTTAGTAATCCCAGGACACCTCGGGGACTGTTTCATAAATTGTCGAGTCACGGGGACCAAAACATAATTTTATATTGGTCGGAAACCAAACTTTAATTTTACGTAGCTTTTGAATTTTGGGTCGAAAGTGACGGATTCACTTTCGAATTATAATTTGGGGCATTTTGAGGGGTCTACATCTGCATATGCATGTACACGAGTTTTGGTACAGCCACAGTACCAGCGTTTCATTGTTATTGTTTCTGTTTTATCATTGTTTCTGTTATTGTTTCAGCTTCCTGCCACATTTGTCAGTTGGATCAGCCACCTGACAGTGGTAACGGTGTTTAGAGCTTAGACATCCATGTGAGTGGATGGCAGTTTCAGACACATAGATTGTGTCTCGAAACTGTATATTATTTTTTATGTGCTTGACATATTTCTGTAACCGGACTAATCTAAGGATTAGCTAATTAAATAATTGGATTATGTGAATAAAATATTCACTGCTTTGTTTCTGAAAGGATTGATATATATATATATATATATATATATATATGTTTTACACTATTTTTGATGTTGAGTGCATGCTATTGTTTTTTATAATTGTTTTTGATTGTGGGACACCTTTGCTACGGGGTTCGTAGCCTTTGGTATACCAAGGCATTGTTACTGGCTCAGCTATTGGGGCTGACGATAGCCATGTGCCTTGGCCCGGTGCATGATTTGTTATTGGATCAATGGCAGAGTCCACGGTCGTTATTGAGGTGGTTGGTGACATAGTTCACACTACGATTGTTATCGGTCTCATAATGATAAGTTGTATATACTGTTTTTTTTACTTAGATACTAGTAGTATCTTTTTGCCAGTATGCATGTGTTTGCTTTGGGTGTAAACATTTTTGACATAGTTTACGAACTGTACTATGTATGTAGAGTGTATACTTACATGTATACCTTTTGTATACATGCATGTGGCAGTTTTATAACGGTTTTCAAACCAGTCTTGTGAGGCACGTATGAGGCAATCTGGAGTGTTGCCCCTCATTGGGTTTAAACCCCTTTATCTTTCTGGGTTTCCTTGTTTCCATTTTTTTCAGGTTGACTCGACCCGAAAACCTTTTGATATCTTCGTCCAGTGAGGCTCTGACATACTTTTGGGTTAGTAGCACCTTCTTGATTGGGATACGTCTTTGTTTTATAGCTCTCCACCAATATATTGTTGGGTTGTGGTGTCTGCTGCTTTTAGGCTTATTTTGG
>CAODLS010323506.1:0-14094 GCA_948243855.1 Flueggea neowawraea
CTGCTATGGCTGAAGCTCATGCAAATTTGGCTTCAGCTTATAAAGATAGGTATTCAGTCTTGGTCATTGATGATAAATTTGTTCTGTTGATTATGCATAATACTTAATGTCTGTATCTAACTGGCTTAACTGTGTTTGACTCCAACATTTTGCAGTGGACATGTTGAGGCTGCCGTAAAAAGCTATAAGCAAGCTCTGGTGTTGCGTCCAGACTTCCCAGAAGCAACTTGTAATCTTCTACACACATTGATGGTATGAACATATAGTGCAAATTTTGAGCTATGTGATGGCTTTTTATTTGTAATATCCTGAAGCTACATTACAATAATCTGCCCATAAACTGGAGAAAAGAAATTAAGAGCAACGTTGGAAGTGCGCCTGAGGAATTTAATTTGCTCACTGAATTAATTATAATTTATGCATCTAACATTTATGCACACATTGATATTTTCCATGAATTAAAAGTGAAAAAGATAGAGAACAAAATAGGCTTGCTTAGAGTAACTTATGTTTAGAGTAAGATGACCCATAGGTACATATGAGCCTCAAAGTATAGATGACACTTTGCAACTGTGCATGTTTGTAGCTGGTTTGATTGCTTGGAGCTTGATGTTTGAGTGAAAAATTGGGGGCTTATCAGGATATGGCTTTATAGCAGATATGGTTTGAATGGGACAATTATATTTAGGTTCTGGTTTCAGGTGTTTAAAAATGAATTTTATGTTCAATAATCTCTAACTGAACTGTTTATCAGTGAATTACAAAAAGATTTTCTTTGGAAGTATCCACCCTAATGGGTAACAACATTTTCTGGTGTTTTTTTTTTAATAAAGGTTTTTGGATTTTGCTTGTCTGGTTAGAGTGTCTGTAGTTACTAATGTAGGCTGATGATGAATGAGTAACCTTCAATTTTTTAGTAGTAAATCCATGTTTAGCCTACAGCACTGATATGTGGTGAATCCTGTCTTGCCTTTTCATTGAGAACATCGCTTTGTTCAGTCATTTGAACTTTAGGGTTGTGTTTTGCATGAATGTAAGGATTACAGTTCTGAATAAGCTTGTTCCTGCACTCGTCTTCTGTTATTAAGATGAGTCATAAATATTTCTGGGTTTTGTAATGTGATATGAACAGAGCTTGTTGGTGATGTGATAGGTCCGAGAATTAGAGTTAAATAATGTTTGGTTTATTAGTTATTAATATAGTTATTAGGATCTAATTTAAGTAGGAGTATTCTAGAGGGGTGGAGGTGGCATAGTCTGTTCAGTATATTTTGTGTATGCGCGTGTGTGCAAGACGTTAATGATGCTTCTTTTTTCCAGTGCGTTTGTGAATGGGAGGATCGGGAGAACAAATTTATTGAAGTTGAAGGAATACTCAGGAGGCAGATAAAGGTGTGGAGCTTTTTCATGATTTCTTTTAATCAATGACTTGCTTGATATTTTATTTGGTCTTTTGCTTGTGTAAGTTTTCTTGCTGTGAGGAAAGTTCTGATAGATTCTATTCTTCTTTTTCGTATTCAGATGCCAGCCATCCCTAGTGTGCAGCCTTTCCATGCAATAGCTTATCCCATTGACCCGATGCTTGCACTGGAAATCAGGTAAAATTATGGAAAAGCTTAGACTGATATAATACCTCAAAGGACATTCTAAACTCATTTGATTTTTTTTTTTAACATGTAGCCGTAAATATGCTGCACATTGTTCTTTGGTGGCTTCTCGGTATAATCTTCCTCCTTTCAATCACCCTGCGCCCTTGCCCCTAAAGAGTGAGGGTAGGAGTGGGCGTTTGAGGATCGGGTATCTCTGTCTTCTTCCCTTTCCTTCTCATCCTATTTGCATTGTTATGTTATTGACAGTGTCCTTTTGGTTTTTTAGTTATGTCAGCAGTGACTTCGGTAACCATCCACTATCACATCTAATGGGCTCTGTATTTGGTATGCATAATAGAGAAAATGTGGAGGTTAGAGGTTTACTATTCTTCTTGATTTTAGTTCATTTATCAAAGAATTCAGTGTGGGGACTGATGAAATGTCTGCAGGTGTTCTGCTATGCTTTAAGTCCAAATGATGGCACTGAGTGGAGGCTGCGTATCCAATCTGAAGCTGAACATTTTGTTGATTTATCATCCATGTCATCTGATATGATTGCGAGGCTGATTAATGAGGATCAAATACAAATCCTTGTCAATCTAAATGGTTACACAAAGGCACGTATTAGAATGATGCTAATTCAATTCTTTTTTTAAAGTTCTCCATACTGCATGTCTGTAGGCTTTCATCTGTATCTCTTAGTGAAATTGGAAAGTTTTGCTTCAAATTGAGTTTAGCTTAGAACTTTTCTGAATTTCCTTCTCATTCTACAGGGGGCAAGAAATGAAATTTTCGCCATGCAGCCTTCTCCCATTCAAATCTCATACATGGGGTTTCCTGGCACAACAGGAGCTTCATATATACATTATTTGGTTACTGATGAGGTAGAGAGCTGTATTATATAATTTATACTTAATCCACCTTTCACATTTATTTCATTTTCAATATTTATACTTTGTTTTTTGGCAGTTTGTGTCACCTTCTTGCTTCTCTCATATATACTCCGAAAAGCTTGTTCACCTTCCGCATTGCTATTTTGTAAACGACTATAAACAGGTTAGTCAAATTTATTATTGTTTGTCATTTTGTTTCTTGATATTTTCCGTTATGTTATACATTAAATGCTTCTGCCAATTGCAATCTTTCTCAGAAAAACCATGATGTACTGGATCCCATCTGTTAACCTAAGAGGTCAGATTATGGCTTGCCAGAGGATAAATTTATATTCGCTTGTTTCAATCAGCTTTACAAGATGGATCCTGACATATTCAATACATGGTAAACTTGTTTTATATTATGTTCAACTTATGGGATTCAGATGTATTCCTGTTTTTATATTTGGGCTCTACAACTTCTGCATTGCTATCATCTTTGCTTCAACTATTATAGGTGTAATATTCTCAAGCGGGTCCCGAATAGTGCTCTTTGGCTTCTTCGATTTCCAGCTTCTGGAGAGATGAGACTTAGAACATGTATGTGCTTTAATTTCTAATGTCATGTATATAATATGCATGCACAACATTGCACGTGATTTGTTTTTTTAATTGTGAACCTCTAAATATACATGTCTTTTTCATATTGTCGATTTTCATTGTCTTCATTTCATTCTGACAACCGGTTTGGTATATCCAGATGCTGCTCAACAAGGTGTCCAACCAGACCAGATTATTTTCACTCATGTTGCCATGAAAAGTGAACACATCAGACGCAGTGCTTTAGCAGATCTATTCCTGGACACGTAAGCACCCTATTTGTTTTGTAGTTGTCATTTTATATGCACACGCGCACACACTATTTTCATGAATGTAATGAGGTTTTGAGGTCGTAGTTTATGCTAAAAGATTTGGCCTTGCTTTGGGCAGACCATTGTGCAATGGGCACACAACGGGCACTGATATTCTATGGGCCGGTCTCCCTATGATCACCCTTCCTCTTGAAAAGATGGCAACCAGAGTTGCTGGTTCGCTGTGTCTAGCTACTGGGCTTGGCGAAGAAATGATTGTTAGCAGGTATGCAATTCTTCTTTCCTTTTCTCCAAGAACTGGAGATGATGCATATTTAGTATTCATGATTTGAATTTTGGTCATTTGTTTTACCATCTAATCAAGATTAATGAATTGGATAAGGGTTTGAACTGACATTTAGATTCTGTTAAAGAAGGTGAAAAACTTGCATATATCACGCACACATGTACACCGTCACCAAAAGCAACAACTTTTTTACTATCTTCCTTCTGCTTTGTTTGGTTGATTTCTTTCAAAATGTTGCAACAGTTTGAAAGATTACGAAGAGAAGGCGGTGTCATTTGCTTTGAATCGTCCAAAGCTCCAAGATCTTACAAACAGGCTAAAAGCAGTCCGTCTGACTTGCCCTCTCTTTGACACAACTCGTTGGGTAAGTTGTTTTCAGTATCTACTTCGAGTGCGAGAATATATGTACACATTGGGATTTTCGAACTGTAATAGTTCACATGAACAGGCGTTCATGTTGTGCGGTTCAATCTTCAAAAAACCATAGCCAATTTAACCCAAATCAAAACAAATGCAATTAATCAGTTAGGTGTTTAACAAAAACAATTGTAAAACACATGTTTTTGTTCTTTGGGCTATAGTAGTTGGATCAGTTATTTGAGCTGAACTAACTGAAACTTGTTCTTCCATTATGAAAAACTTGTACTGCTGGGGCAAGCAGCGATGACGTCAAGGACCTAGGATTTAGCAATAACAGATGGCATATGATGAATAGTAGTTTTTTAGGTTAAAAATAGAGGGAGAACTTTTTAAGGAAAAAAAATTTAACGGCTAAATGTCGTGTTGGAAACAATGTTATATGCTATCGATGTCAAACAAGTCTTGGACCACCTAACGACATGTGCAGGTGAAAAACTTGGAGCGAGCATGCTTTAAGATGTGGAATTTGTACTGCTCGGGGAAGCATCCTCAACCTTTCAAAGTGAGGGAGGACGAGGTGGAGTTCCCTTCCGATAGATAGGAAGAGTGAAGGGAGACGGTATTGTCGATAGCAAAAGAGCATATCAAGAGGTTATTCTTCCTCAATTCTATTGTTTCCTAAATCCTACTTAATTCTTATGTTGCTTGACAATGATGATGGTCTGTTTGAATGGCTCTAAGAATCTCACTTGATGTCAACTCCTCCACATTGGAATACCCAAAATCTTATCCTTACGACTGCACTGTGTTCCTCGATAACTGGATCTTAGCTTTCAAAAGAAAATTACCTAAGTTTTTCGGCCATATTTGATGCTTATGGCATCTCAGTATTCTATTAGAATTTTACTCATTAGACTCTCTGCAATGACTATACTAATAGAACTTTAAAATAGAACCCGCAATAGCTCTACATTTTTTTTTTATTTGTTTACAATATATATTCATAATAAATATGTTTATACTAGTTAATTGTAAAATAATATGTTCTTGAATTTTTTAAATTATTTGCTATTTAAATTAAAAATTAATATTTTATGCAAATAATAAAAATTATACTATTTTTTTAATAACAAACTCAGAAAGTTGAAAAATTAAAAATATATTTTTTTAACATAGTGGACTTGTGCCACATAATACATAATATTAGACGTCCATTACCTACCACGTAATAGACATGGTTTTGGTTCATGAATTGGCAATTCAGGTTCAAGGAATATAATGAAGTGGAACCAAACCGTCTAAGGGAGGTTTTAGGTTGTTTGGTTCTAGTTTTGGTTCGATTTTTGTTGTCAGTGGTTTAGGTAGGTTCGATCGACGGTTATGGTTTTGGTTAGGTTAGGTTCAAACTGATTTTTTTTATTTTTTTAAGTATTGTTGTCTTTAATTTTAGTTTCGGTTCGGTTTTTAATTGTTAAATGTAATTATAAATATAGATATTTTTTACTATATTTTAAATAAAAAATATCAATAAAAATTTAAAAAATATAAATAATAATTTTATTAAAAATAATTAAAATAAGTATGTAATATAAGTAATTAATTTTTACAAATGTGAAAAATAAAAAATAAAAAATGAGCTTTAATTTAATTTCATTAAAAATTATTAAAATAAATATGTAATACAAATAATTAATTTTTATAAATGTGAAAAATGAAAAATAAAAAATAAAAATAGGCTTATAATTAAAACAAATATGTAATATAAATAATTAATTTTTGCAATGTAAAAAATAAAAAATAAAAAATGGTCTTGGACTTAATTATATTAAGTTGCATACGTATTGTCTCAAGGTTTAAAGGAATTAAAACCCATTTAGTTCTTTTATTTTTATACAATTACATGCCACTTACCTAATTTTATTCATTGAAGTCGAAAGTTATTGATTTTTGAACCATCATTAGCCCATTCATCAGATGATGATGAATATATAAGTTCTTCTTGACGTCACATGTTCGCTCTTTCCCAATCATCGAGGCAAACTTGAGCTTCCAATGATTCGGGAGTCAATCTTGATCTTTCATTCAAAATGTTGCAACCACTACTAAATATTTGTTCAACGGTAACAGTTGAGGTTGAAACTACAAGAAGTTTTGCAATAGTAGCTAGAGTAGGAAATGTTGTTTTATGCCTTTTTGACCACTCCAAATTTTAAAAATTTGAACATGTATCTTCACCAAACTCAAAAAAATGTGTTTAGATAAGTTTCGAGCTCTGAATGTGAGTTCGATTTAGATTTATTCCTCCTTTCGTCTAAAAATTTGTGACTATATTTCATTGGTTGTTGGGAAGAGGAAGACAGAATGATATACGAAATGTCTTCACTAGTTGAAGTAATAGCATATGCTTTATACAATTTATTGCACAAATGTCTTACCTTAGAAATTATAATCATTACGTCAATGTCTTCATCATTTTGTAATCCTAACAATTCATAATATTTATCCAAACAATCAAATAAATCATCAAATTTACACCTATAATCAAATACCATAGTAATAAGAAAAATTTCAAAAATAAATTTATAATAACACAACCATTTATTTATTATTTCAAAAATGGCATAATGAATTTTTTCAACATTGATTCTTTCCATTAATGCACCGATCACATTCATTGTTTCTATTAAAAATTAATGTGAAGTTGGTTTATAAATACTACTAAATGTATGAGTAACATCATTAAAAACCCGAAAAATATCCAAAATTGAATTACAAACATTCCACATGGTTGGAAAAATATTGTATTATGGAATATAAGTTGATGCAAAAAAACACAATAAATCTTTATATTCAAATGATTGATTAAGTAATTGAAAAGTGAAGTTCCAATTAGTAGGAACATCTTTTGAAAAATATTTTGGGATTTTACGATTGGAGATCCAAAAATGTGCTCATGCTTTTGCAACTCAAGGGTGTACCCAAATATGAGAAATAATATTTCTAATTGGATTTAAAAAAAAATGTTAAGTGAACTAATATCATTTTAAAAACAAATTTAAAACATGATATGCACATCTAATATGAAAAAATCTTCCGCCAAAATTTGGTTGGCAAATTCTTTTCAATTCATTAATAGAAGTAGTATTAGCTGATGGATCAAAAGAAATCGAAAAAAATATTATTAATTAATCTATATTCTTGCAAAATTTGTTGAATTAATCTACAAATATTTTCAGCATTATGACTTTCATCAAAACATCGATATGTAATAATTTTTTGTGTATAAAACATCATTTTCATCAACCCAATGATAAGTAATATCCATGTATGAATGAGTTTGTCAATGATCACTCCAAATATCACTACAAATAGAAATATTAATGTCATTGTTTTGAAAAAATGTCATCAATTCAATTTTTGAATTTTTAAACAACTTAAACAAATTTCCTTTGAAAGTATTTCTAGGAATTGATTTAAAACTAGGATTAACAAAGGTCTTATAAAATCGAGTAAAATCTAATTTTTCACTAAAATTAAAAGATAAATGATCAATTGTTACCATTTTAGCTAATTCAAACCTACAATTAGTTTCATTATAATGAAATAATTGAGGAGAGTTTGAAGAAGAAGTAAACCCGGTGATTTGAGTTTGATCACGGTTAAATCTAATTTTGAGTGGGTGTTTTGTTTGCAAATGCTGAGTGAAAGTCTCATATCCACCTCCATGCCTAAATTTGTAAACCTGATTACAATAATTACAACATACGTCAAATTTATCATCTCCTTTTAACGTCTTTTTGAAATGAACTTTGAAAATGTCATAATTTGAAATTTTGCCACCTCCCTTTTATGTGGCAGACGGTTGAGTTTCACTCTTTTGCATTTAGAAGTATGCATTCATCTCAACAATTTCAAAAATTATATCTTTACTTGTCATTTTTTTGTCTAAATAAAAAAAATTATCCACAAAATTTTAATTTTGAAAAAGGTATGACAATGCAAAAATATAACAATGTTAATAAAAATAATATAATGAAAAATTATTATATTAAAAAATTATAGTAACAATAATTAACTTTTTGAATTACTAAGAATAAATATAGCAAAAAAGTGAGAATATAATGAAAAATTATTATACTAAAAAAATTATAGTAACAATAATTAATTTTTTAAATTACTAAGAATAAATATAGTAAAAAAGTGATAATTTTGAAAGAAAAGAAATTTTGAGAGAATAGAATGGAAGAGATTGTGTAAGAAATTCCGTTTTTATTCTTGCGGGTCGAGCGGGTTGAACCGCTAGTTAACCTACGATTCAACGTTTTTAGGATTGTTTGAACTTGAACGGACCATTGATTGAGCAGTTTGACTGGTTCCAATTTCGATTTGGGCCGATCTAGTTTCGAGCCAAACCAAACTTCGGTTCGGTTATAGCCATGTCTATCACGTGACGGGAGTTTCTTTATGAAATTCAATAAATCTACTATTGAACCCAATGCTTTGATGCTATTAGAAATCTATATATTAATATAAAAAAGAATAATTTCATAATATTATTACATTTGTCAATCTAATTAAGTGACATTTGGTAAGACATTAATGTGTCATATGTCACAATCAATACAAATTTATACACTTAGAAATTTGTATTAATGACAAATCTTTAATAAGATATTAAATTTTACATAATTAATTGTGGAAAGAAACTAATGTAAAGTATAAATCCATATAAATTCATTTATTGGGTTCTCATGAAAAAAATAATTCTATATATTTCATTCCGTATAAGGTAATATTGCTACATAATAAACACTGTCACACAATTAATTTGGTTTTGCAGTACTAAAATTAGTTTGGTTCATGAGTAAATTTTCTTGAAATCTTATAAAATTGTTGGTTGAAATATCAAGATAATGTTCTTGCATGGAAGCATTGTCATGTGATAAAATAATTTTATTTGTCATATAATTTGTTGGTTTCTAAAAAATTATAAATTGCATTTAAACAATATTTTTAATATTCCACACTCTACAACATTTTTTCTTAATTTATTCTTCCATTGATATTTGATTTTTTTTTTATCTTTACAACTAATAAATTATGAAAAATAATATTCTTTACAATTAATAAATTATGAAAAATAATATTTTTTTATTCTAATTTATAAAAAAGAGCCACTAAAAAGCCCAGAGCAACATCCGGACATAACACTAGTAACATGTTAAGACGGCCAACCTATACGTAGTTTAACCCAAAGTCTAACTTTTCAATTTCTTTGTAATTTTTATAAATCATGTTAAGATGTTTGTTTATTTCAATATGTTTAGAATATTATAGTTTTAAACAGATTTGACATATTTGTATACGAAAATCTGTTAAATTTACAATCTATTTAAATTTTATAATTCTAAAAAATAATTTTAACTTTGACGTCACGATCTATTAAATCTACTTCTATTTATATCTTCTTGTATTTACTTATTGTCCCTTATTTGACTAAACACTGTATATGTCTTCTCAAATTTGACGTCAGGATGAATCTAACCAATTAATTAGTAGTACAACAATTAATTGTCTTTCCTTATTCTTTTATTCATAGAGATTACATGTCCAGTCACTTTGCAAAGTTACCATCCCAAGACGTGAACAAAAACAAGAACAAGAAAGAAAAAGAAAAACCTCTACAAAGCTACAGACACCGCCAAAACTTATGCCATATATTAGAGTCACCAAACCCTAATAATGTAAGTTATATTTGTGTTATTCATTTGATCATTTTCTAACCCTCAACCCCCTTGAGGGTTCAAACCTAAGCAACTGCTCAGACTGAAGCCAAGGCTGAACCACCACTTCCGACTCAAAAACCTTGGTCTCTCCATTCTCAACTGCCTCAACCAAGAGAGAGTATTTGTGACCCGAAACCACCTGCACCACTGCCTCCACTACTTGAGAGAATTCCAATCCTCCTCCTTCCATGTTCCCTTGTTCACTTCTCTGTCTATTGAACTCCTTCACTGAGAACATCCCGAGGTTTTGCACTTCCTCGTTGCTCTTCACATCCTTCACTTCCGATCTACCGCCGACGAAACGGCCACGATCACTCGCTTGAGACACCACAAGAAACATTGACAGAGAAACTGCTATCAGTATACTTGATTTCGCCATTTTTAGATGCTGTTCTGTTCTTCTTCTTGTGTGTGTGTGTGTGTGTGTTTTAGTTATAACAAAGAAAGAGATGGGTTATATAGGGAGGTTGTTGGGTAGAACGGGGAGTGTTTGGACACGGAAATTAAGGGCACCAATGGCGTGCCGCGTATTTGAAAGCAGAAATGGGAAAACGCCTGGAGTTATTGATGGGATTCCCTAATTGTTTTCAGGGAGTGAGGTGGTGTTTTGGACTATACTGATCCATACGGTATCCTGTAAGGCATATTTGGTGTGATTTTGGGAGAGTGTTCTTATCGTCTCGGGTTTTGCTGCTTTGAAGGAAGGTGGTGTTATTGTTTTTGTTGTGGGTTTTGTTTTGGCTTTACGTAGACAATTTGCAGTGCATGCAAAATGCACAAATGCCACGCACATGGTTTCCCATTGCGAGGTGGTTTTCTCTCAGCTATTATGCTGTCATCCTTGCAAGTACATTTTGCATGTAAAAGAACTTAAATGTATTATTGTTTGGGTAATGGTTGACATTATAATTACGGTACATCTAACACAAAAAATAATAAAAGTTGTAGTGAAGCGTTTTTAACATTTTACAATGTTACAATTTTGCTCTCAAGAAAATAACATTATATTTATTGTGATAACACATAATTGAGATATAAAATATGTTAGCTGTTGTTCTTAATGTGAGTTTCCATTTCCTAAATAAATTTTATCATTTCATTTAACAAATGAAAAAAGAAACTAATTTAAAAATAATACTTTGATCTAGGTTTTATTACTTTTTTTTATTACAGTATTTGTGATTTGGTTCTTCTTAATTACAAGTCGGTGCTACTTGACTTGACACTTTATCATAATATTCAAATCTTAGCGTTGTCGCTACAAAAAAAATTAGGTAGAGACGTAACTTTAGAAAAAATGGCATAATTATACTAAAATCAAATACGAAAATTGATTTTAGACACAATCCAAACAGTTTTTGAGAAATAGAAACACGCTCTAAATTTCTCTAAAAAAATGTTAGATGTATAAAGTCTCCAAAATTCTTCATTTGGAAAAATAGCATTTTTTAAAAAATGGTCTTCAAATGTCTCTAAAAATCTCAAATATGTCATTTTTCAAAATAAGTTTTAAAAAATAACATTTGTGACCAAAAATTTGAACGCATTTTTATTTGTTAAAATTAAAATTATATAAACCTATTTATCAAAATCTGAATTTCTTTTGTACCTGGCATAATTAACTCGTAATCCTTTTGATGGAAATTAATTTAGAGGCTTGTCAGGTAAATTCTGGGCTCCGACCAAAGGTTTAATTAGAGTTTATTAGCGGTGAATTGCACTGTAACTGTAAAACGATTGTTCTATGCAGGGTCACGAACAACAATATAAAGCAGGGTAGCGCAATGTATTTGAGGTGGCAATCGTTCTTCAATGGTTAAGAATGGATACAGAAGGGTCCTTTATTGGACACAGTTCAGCTGCAATTGCGGGTGAGCTTTTGAGGCTCTCTGTGTCTCTTCTTAATAATAAAAGAAAAACCATACAAAACAAAACAAACAATAAAAGGAATAAGATATTATCTTTTAGCTTATAAATGTTACAAAAAAAAAACGCTTGCATTTGCTAAGATTCAGGGGAGAAAAAGCACAATGTTCGAGATTTTTGAAATTAGAAAGATGAATGCACTGCTACAGGAAATATCATCTGTACACTGCAGCATTCCCAATGACCAAACACATAGATCGGCGAAAAATACTGCATATCTTCGCCTGTGTATCTGGATTCTGAAGTCAAAATGTTGATTGATCAGGGAACAAGGGTGTAGGCGATTTACCGACTTGCGGATTTGGTAAATTACACCATTCTCTTTTGCAGATCACTCCATTCTCAAATCCTAGTGATGTTCTCACTACAGCTTCATCAATTATCTTATTCTTCCTTCATGCTTCAGCAGCTGTGAAACCGTATTCCAAACGGACATAGAATCCTGCAATTCTACGAGCAAGTTTCTGTTAGCAACAGCCTTGAGACAAATGAAAATGAAAAAAAAAAACAAGAAAAAGAATGATTTTTCTCAAGGATCAGAAAAACTCTATAATGCAACCAAAATCAATCATGCAGTGTAAACTTCAGACTTCCACCTACGCACTGCCAAAGTTTTAAGTGAGAAATGCAACCCACAACAGCAAAAGAAAATTTTCATCGTGTTTTTCATGCACACAACATGATGCAATAGAACAAAGACATAATTTGATTGTAACAAGTAAAGGAAGACAATCCTGTGAGAGCATGCAAAGCTGCTAGATGAAATTCCCTATACAAGGCTGGTACATTCTGTTGAATAAAAAACAAGTATCTATGCAACCACGAAATGTGTTTGGGGTGAATCAAAATATAAGAGAAGGCATACACGAGGAAAAAACTCAGATTCTATTGATTTTTATAACAGGAAGTCTGGACATCTTTTTTTTTGGGCTCCGTCATGGATTACTTTATTCATTGTGTACATCAAATCACTGTGTTGCATCACAGTTATGCAAAGAAACATGTATTTCCCAAATCCACAAGTGTCCCATCACAAAAGAATTGTACCTTAACAATGCTAGCATTTTGATGCAGAGAATCTCAGAATCAAAAAATTCAAGTCATCGGTCGCTTCATTGTAGACAAACCAGGCATAGAACCCTGAAAGCCATCGTTCATTTCCTACTCTTCTACAGAAGCTGAAAATAATTCACCAAATACAAAGAAACAATGAAATTATTGAATTGCAAATAAGAAAAAGATGTTCTCTGACATGTGACTCAGAATGACTTTCAAATTAATTATGCATAACAAGAATTCACATACTTGGAAATCTAAATTAGGTTCAGAAGCCTATAAACATATTTAAAATGCTTTATTTCCACAAAATGTGTGCTTGATTCCATTTATACCAAATTTCCAATACAGAAGACCTAAAAACAAGTACATATACTGAATTTTAGAAGGCTCACCCCAACATACTTACCATTAATATCTCCGCTGGCCTGCATCCCAGCAACCCCAATGCATGAATATAATGAATCATCATCCACTTTTAACTGTTCGTACGCAATGTAAATATCCTCAATAGTGGCAGCTTCATAAAGTGAAGTGAGATCTTTAATGCACGAAATGTCCTGAAACACAGAAAACAGACCAAATGTTATACATGGCTGACCCAAATTTTCTATCAAGGATAAAAGTTTACAGGTACAACTATCTTCGTAAAAATGACAGATCCAGAGCAGAAGATTGAAAAAAGGGCTGAGAGTCAAGTATTCATCATACCTTCCTTGGTACCGACGCTGCTTGCAGGTGAGCCAGTAATCCAAGCCAATATGCATTTGACTTGATCTCAGCTTCATGCCTCATCAAGAGAGTCCTTTTTGCCTACAATTTTGAAATGGAGTATTCAGTAAGTTCAACAAATACATCACATAAGAATAATGATAAGGAAAAAAAAAATGATCCTCTACCATTACTACGATAATGACGTCATTAATCACAAAGTCCTAGTCAAGAAGTTAATTCCAGATCACTGAACTAATATGTAAGGTTACCATCATAGAAAAAATCATTCTCTATGTACCAAAAACAAAATATAAAAGGAGAAAATTTGCTTTAACGAAAGATGATTTATCAATGCTAGACCGGGACTATTATGACAATTGCAGAATAGCTAACCCTGTCCAACTCCCGTTGAGCAATCTTGTTGCTATGCAACCCCCTGAGGACACTCTTGCATGCGTCTACAGCTTTATATACCTGCATGTTCATCATAGGAACTTGATTAAAACTGAGAAGTAAGAATAATACGGTGCAAATGTGGAGGAATAAAACCCACCTTGCCAGGGGTTGATGTCACAGATATCACATACCATCCAAGATTAAGCCTATCAAACAAGCTTAACTCAAACGACACAT
>CAODLS010323526.1:0-15703 GCA_948243855.1 Flueggea neowawraea
CGTAATCAACCTTGTTTGGCTTTGGAGGTATGAGCCATAATCAACCTTGGTGTAAGGCTTTGTTGGATTGAGTCGTAATCAATCTCCGATAGTGAAAAGCCTAAGTGAGACTTTGGTGGTGGACATAGGCATGGTTGGCCGAACCACTATAAAAATCTTGGTGTTGTTTTTCTCGCCTCACTCCAACTAGCTTCCGCTCTCCAAACTTAACCAAAGCATCTCTGGAAAAATTCTCTAACATATATATGCATCTATTTACATGTGGCATTTTTGAACTATTTTCAAAACATTTATGTAAGTCCCGGAGGTGATTTGGGGTAGCGTCCCTTACTGAGTTTACTCACCCCTTTCCTTTAACATTTTTCAAGTTTGGTTGATAACGATCGTCCAATCTTCCACGCTCAGTGAGGCGTCTTTGTTAGTAGTGAGTGCTCCATTGTTTGGGCCTGAGTATATGTTATGTTAGATGCTTCACATCGGGTAGGGGTTTGAGGTTATGTATATGATAATATACTGGTTTAATTGATTTTATTTATAATTATTTATTTTGTATCTTGATATTATGATTATGTTTTATTATTCAAGAATATTATTTCTAAAAGTTTATATTTGTTAAATTGTTTTAATATGACTAATAAGCTAGCTAATAACAAGAATTTGGGTGGATGTTATATTCTTCGAGGCTTGTGCGAGATGGATCGGGCCTACGGTTCGTTTCGCCTCATACGCCAGTCATGGTCCAAAATCATTTAAAGCAAGCTCATCCCATCTAAGGTGGACCAAGAATGCTACACAAGTTGCAGATTTCTACTAGACCACATTTCACCATAATAGAGAACATAAAATACATGAAATTTATATGCAAAGTTTGACAGAGACAAAACAAGTATTTGAGGCAAAATAGCCCTTGTCTCTAGCTGCTGCATGCTTTGTCATAACCCAAAGTCGGGTCATGACTGGCATACGAGGTGAACCGTCTATGGAAGCCCAACCCATCTAGCATAAGCCTCGAAGTACAGAAAAACATACCCAAATTCAATATATTAGAAGACTTATTAGTCATGCTAAAACATTTTAACAGATAATAAATTTTAGAGAAAATAATATTCCCGAATAATAAATAAATATAGCCATATTTATAAAAAAAGAACTGAACGAATATTTATAATTAAAAATAATTTAATCATTATAACAATAAATACAAAACCATAACTCACCATTCGGTGTGGAGCATCTAACATAACAGAAACTTGGGCTCCAACAATAGGGCACACACTGCTGACAAAAGTACTTCACTGAGTGCAGAAAATCGAATAAACGCTATCAAGAATACTTGAAAAATGAAGCAAAGAGAAACAAAGAAAAAGAAAAGAGGGTGAGAACTCAGTGAGGGATAACAGTCTAGAGCGGCTCCGGGCCTCACAAAAACTGTTTTGAAAACATTTCAAAGCATACCACATGCAGAAATAAGTGTTTGTACGTATACACACTAATTATAGAATAATAATGGTTTTGAAAACCATTTCAAAAACATTCGTAAACAAGGCAGAAAACAAACAATCGTCTGAATTAATTAAATAAATAAATTTAATCTTAAATTCCAAAAATTCAAAATAGCCAAAATATTTTCCTTTAAAGTATTTTCCGAAAATCACTTGTATTCTTCCAAAATATTTTCAGAGAAAACTATCAAGTTTAGCGGGACCAGAATCACATATATCGAGTCATCCTGACTCGGTAATAGCCACTTAGACAAAGATTAGTCACTCAGGCACCATGGTATAATATAGCCACTAAGGCGAATATAGGCCACTTAGGCACAAAATATAGCCACTCAGGCAATTGATACAGCATCCGTGTATCAAAGCTACGTGATCCCGTAGCTGGGTGACCCAAATCAAAATATTTGCCTAAAAACATATTAAAATATTTATTCCACAATATTCAAATGTCAAGTATACCAAACAGATAATCGTTCACCAAAATATCAAAACGATATTTATTCCAAAATTTTATTTGTGTCCAGACGGAACAGTTATTACAAAATGCCTTTTATTGCCAGAATCATAATCCTCATTTCGGAAACAAAATAATTATATCTAAAAATACTCTTACAAATCTAAACAGAGTATTTATTTCAAATATCATAATAAATATTAAAAACTTAATATTTATTTCTGGAAACAAAATAATTTTCAAAATTGGTTTCCACAACCAAGGCTATCACATAAGTCATATTTTTAGGATTTTCTATCCTTTATTAATCCGAATTACATGTCAAATTCAGACACGTCAAAAACATATAATTTTAGAACACACAACCTATGTGTTTGAAGCTGTCATCCACTCACTGGACACCGAGCTAATAATCCAGTCGTGGTCCAATAATGAAGGATTGGTCGCCTCGGGAACTGAATAGAATTGACAACATAGATTTATTAAAACATAGTCAGATACGGTACTGTGGTAGTACTAAATATGTATGCAATGCAATGCATGACCCAACCCAATTCATTATCAGAAATCCTATTCTCACAAAAGTTCTAAAGCTCATGTGGCGGAAAAATATTCTCACAATTCCATGAATTCATATCTATCAACACCCAATGTTTCCAGCCACACAAATCAGTTTTAATCAACCTCAGAACTCAAATCTATAATTGATTTCACCAAACTAAGTCACAATCGTCACGAAGTTTCCCCAAAAAATTTGGATTTCCTAACCCAAAGAAATAAATCATCATCTCACAACATCCAACTCACATCTATGTATTTATAACTCCAATTTACCAAAATATAACAAAAAAAACTTCAGATTTAAGAGGGAAATCATCAAAACCCGAAACCCTAACTCAAGAACAAACCCATTTAGTTCAAACTCAAAAATCTCCAATAGCGAAGTTAAATCCTTGCATTTCAGGCCTCTAACAACTGAAATCAACCATCAAACATCTCCCATATCAACAGAAATCAACAGGTCCGACCCCCACCATAAATTCGACTACAATCCCTAAATGAGGAATTCATGAACGAAAATGAAGAAAGAAGGGATTACTGATGAGTTCTTACCTCAAGATTCGAAGTGGAAGCAATGAGGAACCAAGAGAAGTGGAGAGAGATGGATTTCAGAGAGTTTGAATGGGTTTTGGTATGAAAATGACAAACAATGGTTTGAGAGGGGTATTTATAAACCCATCTCGCCAAAACGCAGTGTTTCACATATTTTCAGTATTTCTGGGCACATTAACGTGTGTTGCTCATCATCTACGCACGTTGAAGAAGTTCAACGTGCCTAGATACTTACACAGCGCACGTAGACGGTGCTCAGGAAACTTTCGGCTCAAACCCAAGTCAACTTCTACGTGCCCAGACTCCTTCAACAATGCACGTAGACAGCCTGAAATCCCCACGAGTTATTTCCAGATCATAATCAACGCACATTCTAAATGTACAAGGCACGTAGACGGCTTAGATTTCTTACGACTTATGTCCAGGTGATGATCAACGCGCACAGAACCACTACAACGCACGCAAACGGCCTACATAGCCCACATACCCATTCAAATCACGCTCAACATGCGTAGATACCACTGTTGTGCACGTAGATGGCTTCCAGCAAGATCTACGCGCACAAAATCACACCTCAAACATGTTCTCTACTTAAAGTCTTAATTCCCATCATTGTCGGGATCTAACAACACCCAAACTTTCTTGGATAACTCCCTCAAACATTCTCAAACATCTTCCAACACTCAAACATCACTTCAAATTTCCAAAATCCAATTGGAAAGGAACTAAAATCATTTGGGTTCAAATGACGTTCCACTCGAGACCTTGTCAGAATTGGTCGGAACACTACAAGGAATTGATCGGAACGGACGGGATATTACAATTATGTAGTGGAGAGGCATGAAAGAATAGAGCAGGACGTAACTACAACCTAGATGCTTTTCGCTATAAATTTATCACACAATATCTAAACTTGTGATTATAAATGTATGGTGCAAAACAAGGATAAGTTCCTTCATTTTACATCTTTATGAGTTGGTCAACAAGTGCACATGAGGTGGCTACCACATTCTATAGATGTATTCTTTTTCTAGGTAATAATTCAAAATTTCAGTATGCTAATTTTAAATATGCAGTTCATTGGGACCAACAGGATTACACAATAAGCCAGATCATGTTACCGTACTTCAGCTTCAGCATTCAGCTGAAAAGTTATGAATTGAATTATGGATTTGAATAATTACACAAATACAGTTACCAAAAGAACAAAAGAAATTTCTCAACTACAGTTACCACAAGAATAGTAGTAACACTAATTAAACAAACGAAACTTAAAATAGCAGTAAATACACAACACATTCTTACAGTAATTAACTTAGATCAACACATGTACCATTCTAGATCAACACATAGAGTCATTAAAATATAAATTTTTAAAAAATAAAGTAAATGCCAGAATGAGCCAACGGTGGAGAAAGAGCACCAACGGAGAGGCGAGCGACAGAGAAAACAATAGATCGACGAAATACCCATAAAAGAAAACACCAAACACATCAAATATATCTTCAACAATACAAAAAAACCAAAACTAATCCAAAAGATGTGACCTTTAACCAGAAAAGTCGTTACCTTGTACAAATGGTTTAGTAGGGCGGGGCAAGAAAGAAATACTTTCAGGTGAGAGAGAGATTTGACAAGGATATACCAGGCTAAGAGAGAGAGAGAGAGAAAGAGCATCTATAATACCCCATCGGTTCTGACTAGAAACTTCTACAGCATTCCGTCTAACTCCGATTTGATCTTTGGATATGGTGATGATGATTTAGTATTGGGGATGATAATTGGATGTCTAAGGATGGATAATGATGTTTTGAAGTGATTAAAGTCCTATGGACTTAGTGGTATTTGATTCGATTGAATGGAAGAAAAAGAAAAAATCAATTGGCGGAAAATCAGCCATGAAACGCGGGTCTGATGGCTGAAAAGCATGTTTCGTGTGGCAGTCCAACTACGTGTCGTTCAGTTGCTATTGTTTGAGGAGAAAAGCTGAAATTATGGTGTGAGACAAGCGTCTCTGAGGGATACACACGCGTCTTAATGAATCGCACGTCTCAAAAGATACATAAGCGTATTGTCCCCTGTAGTTTCGTTTTAAGAGCCCCAAACCCGACCCCTCTCGATTCTGACTTAATTCCATCACTCCAAATCTGATTTTCTTCCTATCCCATTGTCCCTTATCCATCCCATATCATCTATTGATGTAAGATTACTCCTCCATTCCATTTATTTCTTCATTTTTATGCTTAAATCTCGGATTAGGTTTTGGGGCCGATTTTGAAGGATTGTGTCAGATTTGCTTAATTTTATCAAAATAGAAGTTGTAGGATGTTAGATTATGATAGAAAAAAGTTAGAAACACTTGAATTGGCTTGGGTTTGAGAGATTTGATGTTGTTTTGAATGGGTTAGGGTTTGGTACAGGTTTTGCCTAATTATGGATGATTTTGAGTTGTTTTGATGAAATTGTTGATAGATTTAAGTTTCTAAGGTTTATTTGAGGTAGTGTAGGTGTATTGGAATGTTGGGTAATGTTTGGAATGAATTTTGTGGAATTTTTGGAACAATTTTCTATCATAGGGATTGTTTCATCATTTCTATGAAGTTTGTGACTGTTTTGAGATTTTGGAAAGTTTAGGGTCTGATTTGCAATTTTGAATACTCTGAGGACTGATTTGTAATTTTTGGAAAGCTTACGGATATCTAATTTACTAAAAATTTTGGGACTAATCTATAATTTGTTGAGGCCTTAGGGACTAAAGAGTCATTTTGCTATAGTTTGGGGACTGAATCGTAATTTTACGAGATGTTTGAATTTCGAGACAAGAGTGTTAGATCTTTGATTAAAATATGATTTTTGACACCATCGGGTTTTGAGTCTGTATTTGCATATTTGCATTATCGGTATTGCCACAGTCACTATGTATGATTCTTTTGTGAAAAAAATTATGTTTCAGCTGATTCTGGTTTCCAAGGTGACCAGTCATCTACCGGTGGTCAGTGATTCGAAGTTTGGTAGCTCGGTATGAAGGTGAGTGCAATGTCGACTTTAGACAAAAAAGCTGTCTTTCTGAACTTATATTTTTTTTTGTTATGCAATTACCATATCATGTAATTCGGAATAATTAAAGGATCGAGAATCCTAAAATTTGACTTATGTGAGGACTTGTTTGATCTATTTTTTTTTTTAAATCTTTTGAATTTTTTGAGAATAATAAGAATTTGTTTTGGAGAAAATTATTCTAATTTTGGAATAGTAATAATACTCTATTTTGAAAGATTTTATGTTTCTAAGAAAGTTGAACTATTTTCAGAAATATAATATAAGGTGATTATTTTATATTTCTTTGGTACGCTTCTGAAGTAAATTATGAAACTTTGCTTTTTGTAAATGTTTATCTGCTTTGTATGATATTCTCTTGCAAAATGTTTTCCTCTAAATTTGAAATATATTATTCTTTATTCGTTTGTTTTTGAAATACTACTCTGATACGGCTTTAATGGCAATACTATTCTGGTTCTATTATGAACCATTATTGGATGTAGCCTCAGTGGCTATACTATTCGCCTTAGTGGCTATACCAGCCTTAATGGCTATACTTGCCTTAGTGGCTATACTCGCTTGCACGGTGTTACTTGTCTAATGGCTACACTACGTGCCTATGTGGCAAACCTTTGATTCTGGAATTTCTAATGAGTTAAAAAGGTTTTTGATTTCTGCTCTGAAATTTTTGATAAAGCTAAAAATGTTTTTGAAGGATTTTACTTTACTTCTGAATATATGCTAGCTTTGACAAAGCTTGAAAATGCTTTTGAAAGGTTTTACTTAGTTCCTGAATGTATGTATAAGATTTTAGGTAGATGTTCTAATTATTTGATGCTTGTGTGGGGATGGGCAAGGCCTCTGGTTCGATTCACCTCGTATGCCAGTCATGGTCTGATCTTGCGTTGTGACAATAATGGATCATTTTCCAACGTGTTAGAAAGAAATTCATAGGTGGACGGGCTAACTCCTTCGCGAATTCTATTAATCAAACGACCATAAAGTGGATGTGGCCACTTCTCACGATTCCTTTTCACTATCATGGCATAATCATGGACAAACAAATCTTAATATGTTTTTACTTTCTAGAATCTTTAAGTGTATGATGTATGTTATATTTACATGATAAATCAAGCAAGAATTCATATGTTTTCATCCTACAAATTATGCTTTTATGGTGAAATTCATATGATTTTTTTGATATTTGTAGGATGAGATAATTTGGAGAAAATCAGTTAAAAAGGTGCAAAATGGATTCAAAATAGAAAGGTCCCGAGCAAATGCAAGAAAACATGACGAAACTGAAGGGAACAAGGGATGAAGAAGTGTCACACCCGTGATAGCCAAGAGTCACTGTCATGACAAGTGAAGCAAAAATGAAGAGTTCGTGGTAGAACTTTGTCACGACCTTCGTAGAGAGAATAAGGGAGAGAGAAAATCAAAGCCCAAATTTATAGTGGTTTGGTCCTCTTTGACTACGTCCACCCCTCTAGATCCATCAGAGAATTTTCAATCCACTAATCACTTCCTCACTTGTGGGTGGAGGGAAACTGTTACACCTTGTTTTTGTGGGCTCAACAAGAAAACCGAATCCCTAGTTTTTGAAGGCTCAACTAGAAAACTGTTACCACTTGTTTTTAGGACAAAACAGGAAAATCAAACCTCTAGTTTTTGCGGGATCAAGTAGGAAACCATTCATCTGTAGTTTTCTAAGGCTTACTAGCAACTACTCTTATTTTTCCATGGCTCAACCATTCTCTCTAGTAATGGCATCACCCTTCACTACATGCGTAGCCACCATCTACGTGCACAATACGATTATCCAACTGAGTTCTGCGTGTGTTGATAATAAGTCTACCCGCATTGCTAAAACTCTAGTTGTCTAGGCTTTGAGTGGATCAGCATCTACGTGCTTTGCTTTGATTCTACGTGCGTAAACTCATAATCTGCGTGCTTTGTACCACGTTCTGCATACATTGATCTAAATTTTAGAATCTACAATTTTTTAACCAGTGGCTTGCTACGTGCGTTCTTCCTTCTTCTACGTGCGTAGTCATTCTTCAAAAGACTGCACCTTTGATTCTTTGTGTCATTTGCGTAAGAGAATATTCAAATTAAAATTCTGAGAGGCGTCTTGACTTTGTCAGCTACTCCAGGTCATCCTCATCTACGTGCGTTGCACTTTCTTCTACGTGTGTTGAGCTTCTCTTTAACAAACACACATTTGGCCCTTCAATGTGCCTTGACCAATATTCAAAGTGCCTCTACTCTTGCACATTTTCTCCTCATCAGACTGAACCCTCGTCAATGTGTGTTATACATCATCTGTGTGCGTAGATAAGCAAAGATTAATTCTCGTGAGATCTGCTTCTCATCTATATGCTTTGCTCAATCTCTTCATGCGTAGCAGCCAACTTTGCATGCATCAACGTACTTTGATGACTCTTAAAGTGCTTTATGGCCAGATATCAGCAAGTCTACAACTTTGAGCTTCTTTCATGGATGTTTTGCATTCATCATCATCAAAACTAAACTAAAAATCTCCCCTTTTTTGATGATGACAAAACATACATGAATTTAAACATCTATTCATTAATAACAAATAATTTGATCAAGGATTTCACTCCTTGTCACTTGGTTAGTTCAACACAATAATATATGATGTTCAAAACAATAAGGATACCAATTGATAAAACACATAAGCTCATTTAAGCACATTTGATACTAATTGTTATCAAAGCATTAGATAATACAATTACAAATTCATGCCATATTCTACCCTTTTTTGTATCATCAAAAAGTACATGAAAAATCAACGTTCTCCCCCAGTCAATCAAAGAAATTATAAAAACAAGTATAGCTCCCCCAGTCAATCAAAAAAATTTATAAAAACAAGTATAGCTCCCTCTAAGCAAATGCATTTTTCAAAGAAATGATTTTGGAATTAAAACTTTCCCTTTTTTATTTCGAAACATGCATATCAGTAAAAATATATCTCCCCCTTTAATTGATGTCAAGCATATTCCTCCAATTTCCTTGTTGGCTTATTTTCTCCTTGGATTTGATTGATGTCAAGCATATTCCTCCAATTTCCTTGTTGGCATCATCATCATCACTTGAGCTTGATGTATAATCAATGAATCTTCTTTTCCTCCTTTTGCCATGTTTCTTCAAATAAGGGTAATCTAGTTTGACATGGTCTGGTTCATTATATTCATAGCAAATTAGTTTATTCCACCTCTTGCTTGCTTCTTTTGCATCTCTTCCTTTTTTGAAGAATTTTTGGAATTTCTTTGTGAGGTACTTGACATCTTCAAAATTTTTTGCTTCATCCTCATCTTCACTTGAGCTTGAGCTTGAGCTCTCAATGTACTTTGCTGCTTTGAATACAATACGAAAATCCTTCTTCTTCTTTTTCTTCTTGCCTTCATCTTCTTCCTCATCCATACTCATTTCATGAGTGAGTAAGGAACCAAGTAACTCCTCTAAAGGCAAAGAATTTAGATCATTTGCTTCTAGGATGACATCTTTCTTGGAAGCCCATGATTTTGGCAAATACCTTAGGATTTTTCTTACAATCTAAGAATTTGTATAGGATTTTCCAAGAGATTTAAGGTCATTGAGAATGTCATTGAAGTGATCAAACATGTCTTGAATAGATTCCTCTTTCTCTATTTTGAACAGCTCGTATTTATGAACAAGAAAAGAAACTTTGTTCTCTTTGACTTATGAAGTGCCTTCATAAGTAACCTCCAAAGTTTACAAAATTTCTTGAGCATTTTCACATTGTTGAATTGAGATTTGCTCAAGGAATAGTACAAAATGTGCATGACTTTGTTGTTGTAGCACATCATCTCTTTGTCATGGTCAGTCCATTCTGCCTTAGTTTTGATTCTTTCAACACCATCAACAATCTCTTTACAGACATCAGGGCTAGTTTCAACAACATCCCACACTTCCTCGGCTTCACATTTAAGAAACACCATCATCCTCATCTTACAATATGTGTAATCACTGCCATCAAAGAAAAGAGTTATATTAATTACTAGTCCTTCATATCTATGAATGCAGTTCGAGAATTCTATTTTTCAAATCTTTAGCTCTTTGGATGTTAAGCCAAAATATAATATCAAGAGCACAAGCTTTGATACCAATTGTAATCCCAATATGGAAATCCAAAAGGGGGTAAATTGGATTTTTAGCAAGTTAAAAACTTTGTTGAAAATATTTTGCAAACTAAAACAAATAAAAAAGCTCTTTTAAACTCAAATAAAAGTTAAATGTGAAAGCAACTTAAAACCAAATATCCAATTCACACACAATAATATAAATCAAATGTAAATGCAAAGCAAAGTAGAGAGAGTAAGGGAGAGAGAAAATCAAAGCCCAAATTTATAGTGGTTCAGTCATCTTTGACCTACGACCACTCCTCTAGATCCACTAGAGAATTTTCAAATCCACTAATTACTTTCTCACTTGCGGGTGGAGGAAAACCATTACACCTTTTGTTTACAGGCTGAACAAGAAAACCGAATCCCTAGTTTTTGCGGGCTCAACTAGAAAATTCTTACCACTTGTTTTCAGGACAAAACAGACAAAACAAACCTCTAGTTTTTGTGGGATCAATTAGGAAACAACTCACCTCTAGTTTTCTAAGGCTACTAGCAACCACTCTTATTTTTCTATGCAACAAGAAAACCTAACTATCCCAAGGAAAAAACCTTGCTTGTTCCAAAATCAACCCAAGAATGTAACAGATTTAGGTTCACACCAACCCAGAAATTAGATTGCAATAAACAGCTCAAATAGTTTAGAAATATAGAAGTAAGAGAATAAAAAGATATCAAAGTCTGCCCAAGGTTTCTCACATTTCGTCTGATGTTGGAGACGTCTATTTATAGCCATTTGAAAGAATATAGCCGTTGGAGCCTTAAAATAGCCGTTGTGTGAGCATAGAAATTCTATCCAGTAATGACATCACCCTTCGCTACGTGTGTAGCCACCATCTACGTGCACAGTATAATGATCCAACTGAGTTCTGCTTGTGTTGATAACAAGTCTACGTGCATTGCTAAAACTCCATTGGTCTGGGCTTTGAATGGATCAGCATATACGTGCTTTACTTTGATTCTACGTGCGTAGGCTCATGATCTGCATGCTTTGTACCACATTCTGCATGAATTGATATGAATTCTAGAATATGAAATTTTTCACCCAGTGGTTTGCTACTTGCGTTGTTCCTCATTCTACATGCGTAGTCGTTCTTCAAAACACAAAGACTGCACCTTTGATTCTTCGAGTCATTTGCATGAGAGAATATTCAAATTCAAATTCTGAGGAGTGTCTTGACTTTGTCAGCTAGTCCAACTCATCCTCGTCTGTGTGCATTGCACTTTCTTCTACGTGCATTGAGCTTCTCCTTAACAAACACACCTTTGGCTCTTTAACGTGCTTTGACCAATATTCAAAGTGCCTTTGCACTTTCACATTTTTTTCTTATCATATTGAACCCTTGTCAATGTACGGTTTACCTCATCTGTATGCGTAGATAAGCAAAGATTAATTCCAGTGAGATTTGCTTCTCATCTACGTGATTTGCTCAGTCTCTTCGTGCATAGAAGACAGCTTTGCATGCATCAACGTGCTTTGATGACTCTTAAAGTGCTTTATAGCCAGATATCAACAAGTTTGCAACTTTGAGCTTCTTTCATGGATGTTTTTCATTCATCATCATCAAAAGTGAACTCAACTGAAAGATTATCAACCTTTGAAAGTAAATCGGGTGAAGATGAAGAGCTTATCTCATGAATAGCGACTTTCCTACTCCTAACTTCCTTTTGTTAAGAGTTTGTAGCCAATATTTATATATATTATCGACTTCCTCAGCAGTCTTATCTCCAAAATAGCCTATTACGGTGGTATCAACAAGCGTTTGCCCATGCATTATAAGCCCGTCGTAGAAATATTGTGTGGGAAGCTCCAATGAAAATTGGTGATGAGGACATTGGCTTAAGAGCATCTTGAATCTTTCCTATGCCTCGTGAAATGGTTCACCTTCCAATTGAGAAAAGAACGTATTTTGCTCCTCAATTCCACCGTCTTTTGCGGGGAGTAGTACTTCATCATGAACTTTTCATACACATCCTCCCTAGTGCCCAATGAACCTTCTAGCAAGTTAATGAGCCAAGTATTTTCCCTATCCTTCAATGCGTATGGAAAACACCTCATTATTGACTCATTTTCACTCAACCCATGTAGAGAAAAGGTTTGGATAGTAGTGTAAAACTCTCTCAAGAAATTCAATGGATCCTTTCACGGAAATCCATTGAAAGATTGCAACATTTGAAAATGTATATTCTTCAACCCATAGTTACGCACCGCCAGGACCTAATACAAGAGGGTGATGTGCCAATCATCAGCCTTTGAATCTCTCATAAGCTCATCCTACCTGGCACTTGTTGGCCAATTCCATCTCCCAGTAATTGCTCGGCTATAGGCTCATTCCCATCAATATTAAAAGGTCTAGGAATATCCGCCATCCTTTCCCTTCTTTTATTAGCTTTGTTTGCCCTTAACAACCTCTCAATTTTGAGTACCAAAGGAACAATTTCCTCATTTTTCAAGCTTCTAGTGCACCTCAAGAGCATGTAATACCTATAAAACAAACAAAGAAAACAAAAAAAACAAACAAACAATCAAACAAGTAAAAATCAACAAAATATCACAATTAATAATACCACTCCCCAGAAACGGCGCCAAAAACTTGATTGATTCCTTGCAAGTGCATAAGGATCGTCTTAGTTTTGACCCTCAAGTATTCGTCGGGTATCGAGCTCTCAGCGAGTGGGAACTAATTGCGATCGAAAAATAAAATGAAAGCAAGTAAAATCATGTTTTGTTTTTGCATTTTTTTGAGTAATTGAAAGAAAACACAATGCAAACAATGAAAACTAGGAGCTAAAGTGTGAAAATCAATGGGTGAAAAGCATTGGGGCTTCAAGATTTCGGCTAGGGAATTCTATTTAGCTAGCTAATGAAAGGGTATATAGGGTTGAGTGTTCTCTCCATTAGGCTAGCTTGGAGCCTCTCTCAAGGTCATCTAAACCATCCCTACATTAAATAAGATGGTCTTTTCGGTCTCACTTAAGTTAATTAGGATCATTAGAAAATTTCATCGAACACCTTATGGGATAGGTATATCTCTATCATAAACCTCACAAGTTTAATAGTTGTGACCTCATTTAGTCTTCATCTCTCGATCCATCAATTAAACTTGCTAGAACTATAGCCTAGGTGGCTAATCACAATCATAATCACATTAAACAATTCATTAAACCAACCCAATAAGGCAATAAATAAACAATATTGACAAACACAACAAGCCCAATCAATAGCATAGCAAAATAATCATCCTTAGCCTACATCTTTAGACCCCAACTAAATATTTAAGCTAACATAATTAAATAAAACATAAAAACGTTAAAATCCATTACAAACATCAATATTCAAATACAAAGAGGAAAAGTTAGAGAAAACAAAACCCAAGAATCTTTTATGAAGAATTCCAAATATAGTAGCCTTTGGTAATTGATTTCCTCTTCCTTCTCCTTGATCTACTCTAAAAAATTAAAGTTCTTGCTTGAAATGTAAAAACCCTAATTTCTAGAATAAAAAATGATGTAAAAGATGTCCCAAATGATGGCTAAAGATGGTATTTATTATTGAAAATCATGGCTCTATTATGACATTCATATGCAATTATGGCAGCGAAAATAACAAAAATTTTATGCCTTGAATTCCCCCAAGGACCTATGCATATCAACATATATAATTAAAGTTAGAAGATCTACCTTTCACCAAGGCTCGATTGTTCAGTTGTATGAAAGGATGGTGTACCTTTTAGCACCAAGAATCCAAATCACCTTGTGGAATCACGTTGGCTTCGCGCGAATGTGGCTAGAGGTATCCACACGAACAAACTTACCTTGGATTGGTGGAGTGTACTAGCACCTTTTAGAATCACTATTCTAAAGCTCACAAAATAATTTTCTCTCTTTGAATGTGACACTCTCAAATTCGGCTATGCCTTGGAAGAATGGCAAGGGATGCAAAGGAGACCTAATTAGGTAGCACAAAGAGGCCGAATTTTCCCTCCCCAAGCCCTACTAGGATTCGACCTCTATATTGGAAGAGGTGTGCCGAAATTCCTCTCTTTGAAAGTGGCACTCTCAAATTCGGCTATGCCTTGGTCGAATGGTAAGGGATGCAACCCTATTTATAGGCATATGAGGGGACCTAAATAGGCAGCACAATGGGGCCGAAATTTCCCTTTCCTTGCCCTACTAGGATTCGGCCTCTTCCTACATTGGAAGAGGTGTGCCAAAATTCCTCTCCTAGTCACACTAGGATTTGTATTTCTTGTCCTACAAGAATAAATATTCCTAAGTAATTTTGTCATATACTAATTAGGATTTTATTTTCCTTGTCACACAAGAATAAAACTCCTAATTAGTTAAGGACTCCTAATTAATTAGTGCATGTGCCAAAATTCTCCTTGTCACACAAGGATTGTGATCCCTAAAATTTATGAGATGGAGCCAAATTTTCTCCCTTACTATTAGGGTTATTGTGCCGAATTTTCTCATGGGTTTTATTAAAATTATTGGGCTTTTAATTATATGATACATTACCACAAAATAAATCACACACACATGGGCCAAATTATGTCATACATAATTAAATTATTATACCCATGATAATTGGTGATTCATATTAAAAGCCCATTACATTAATGGACTATCTATTAAATCTTATTTAATACATAAATTATAAAACTCTGAATTATTATTGATTAATCAAATTAACCATCTTAATAATTCAATCATCACTAAGAGAGAACATTTTGTAACAAATCCAATTCGTTCTTGTGTGTGACCCAATAGGCCCACTTGAAATTGGCAATGGGTCTTGTCCCAAACGTTTGGGCCCAAAGTCCATAAGCGGTATCTAGTAATACATTATGGCAACTCAAAATCGAGTAGTTATCGATGATCCGAGTTAACCTTTCACAGTATGATATTTAGTCCTTTTGTCACCGATATCTCATCTAAGCATAAGGCATGGTGACATGTCAACCTTATATTGCTTAGCATATTTTTTGATCTCAAGTAGATTGATATAACAATGACATTGATAAACTCCTTTATCAATTCATTCGAGTATGCATACATTCCATCAATCCTACTCATCAAGTGGCCAAGAGATATCACTCTTCATAAGAGGAATAAATCCATCACTCTCATCATCACTCATCTTGTCACGACCCATTCACAGGATCCGTGACCAGTGTACGAGGTGAGTCGTCTATGGGAGCACGGCTCATCCCGCACAAGCCTCCATGTACAAAACTATTACCAAAAATCATATTTAATGAAATATGATAAAAACCAATTAAAGGTTTAAACATCATTTATTAAAACAAAACATACTATAAATTTGTGCGGAAATAATTTCAAATTAAACATTTGAAATACAAAATACAATAAGAAAAACTAAAACAAAACCCACAGAAAACCCGGTGTGGAGCCTCTACTAG
>CAODLS010323543.1:0-12842 GCA_948243855.1 Flueggea neowawraea
AGTAGCGATTTGGGCCCCAAAATTTTTGAAACACAATCCAACCAATTTTGAAAGAACTCGAAATTTAGCAAAGTTGAAAAAATTCTGAAGTTCACAAATAATACTCGAGTAGCAACGATGCCACATAGGGCTGGGCATGGACGGGCTCAGGCCGGACTGAGGCTAATTTTCCAGCTCAGAGGTCGACTGGGCTGGCTGCTTGGCCCAGCTTGCCCATTCAGAAGTGGCGGGCGGGGCCGGGCCCACCCACGGGCCGTGTATAAATTCGAAAATTTTGCATGTGGTCGGATTTGAACCTTGGTTGGAGAGTAATATCACATGTCTTCACCAACTCGTCTATCACGTTCTTATGTCTATAACATATATATTATATATAATTTGTATAAATAGAAAAAATTTACACCTAGAAAAATTCGAACATTGGTCTAAAGAATAGTGTTGTGCGCTCTTACCAGCTCATATATCACATTTTTGTGCATATGTAATATAAAAGTATATACTCCGGGTCAGGCCAGGCCAGCCCGTCGGACCAAACCATAAACATAGGCTCGACCCTATTTTATTTAAAAAATAGGCGGGCCGAGCCGCGAACCAAAAACTATTGGTCCAACCCAGCCCTTTTCAGGGCCGAGCCTGGCCGGCCCACTGGGCTGGGCCAATGTGCCCAGCACTAATGCCACAGCCCAGACAACATGGTCAGGCATGAAGGGTCATTTGAATTCAGCAGCAATATTCACGCCTTCTTGACGATGATGAGATGGCTGCTTAATTAAGTCTTTTCAAAAGTTTTTTGTTTGATAATTAGTCTCTTCAAAAGTTATTAGGGATTGGGACATTTGCAGAGAGATGAACTGATAAATCTTGAATTGTGATGTTATTACGTAAAATTAGTTTAAAAAATGGAGTAAAAATGTATGATCAAATTAAGTTGAAAAATGTCGGCATTATTTGGGAGGGTAGAGACTATAATATATTTAGTAGGTTTTATAATGATTAGTGATGAATAAACAATAAAAAATAGAGAGATTATGTGTTTTTTAATAAAATTAATTATATAAAATATACTTTATGTTGTAAAAAATATAGCATATGTTATTGTTGTTAAACAAGTCATTTACTAAAATATAAAATCTAAAAGTACAATATATTTATCTAATATATATATATATATAATTCTTTCATATTCTTTTTATTATAATAGACAGGACTCACCAAATCTTTTTACACGGCTTGTCTCATCCTTCATCACATGGATTCGAATATATTAATTTTTACTAATTAAAACTTCTTAAATCTGTTCATTCACGGCTCGTGTAATGCAATAGTAGTACGTACGTATAAATAAAAAAAAGAACATTAGAGAATGATTTAATTAATAACAAAAGAGTGTGACCGACATTTGCGTAAGAAGTCAATCACAATTATCTTCAAAAACTTGCCGGCTCCTTGATTATATGTTTGGCAGGTCAAATATGTAATGGTTGAAAGAAATTGTGCAGATTACTACTACAATTTTTCTTCTTTCCACTATTTCCATGCATAATTATCGGAAATATATTAATTACAAGATGATTTTAAGACGATTGGTCCTTCTTGGCCATGTTTATCGATAACGATTTGGAGATACATAAGTTTCCACTATTAGATTGGAAAATAGACTGACTTGATTCATGCGAAAAATTCGCATTGGATATACACGACTCCGAATAGGCTGCCACATAGGGACTGCACGTCCAAAATTTCTTTTGCTCCAAGCAAGGCCGGCTTAAGGGTGATTTAGACCCTAGACAAATGTAATTTAAGAGGGCCTTCTAAAACACAAATAAAATATAAAATTTATTAAAATTTACTTTTTTTTTTGTTTTTTAAGATACAAAACTGCTAATTAAATTATTTTATTCAACTTAAGAAAATATTTTTTTTTCAATTGATTATATAGCTAAATTACCTAATTTTTTGTGATATTGTTGAGCGTGAATAGGTTTTATTAATTTTTATCTTAAAACCTTATTCTTGTGACAAGAATTGTTAAATAATAGATAGCATAATAAATTATATCTATCAATCATAAATATTACAATTAAAATAATAAAATTTTAATTAAAAATTTACATCCGAAATATATGTAAAAATATAAAATTTTTACCTTTTTTATATTTTTGGTGTGAGACTTTTTGAGATAAAATTTCAATTTGAGTTCCAACTTGAGGAGAAAAAAATGATTCAATACATAATTCTAAGAGAAAACTGATGAAATTCAAGGAGGTTATAATATAGAATAGGATACTCGGTTCAAAAGAAAAAACATGTAGATAAAATCAAAGAATCAAGCAAAAATGGAATGATTGCGGAATTGTTGTTTTGAATTTAGTTTTTTTTCTTTTGATCAGAGTTAAATTAGAGGCTTTTTTGAATTAAGTTAAATTATAAGATTAGGGTTCAAAACTTTTTGTCTTTTAATGGTCTGTTTTCTTTTTAACAAGTATAATGTGTTAAGCTTATCCAAAGAAAAGTGTTGTGGGCCCTTTTTTTTCTAGATCTCAATTTTTTATGAGTGAACCATGGGCTCCTTTTCTAGTGAAGGATTTCTTTCTATTTTTTTTTAGAAATTTAATTTTTATACTAAATTAAAATTCAGAATTGGGTTTTTGTCATGCACCAAATCTATCTTGACAAATAAAAACATGTATAAAATATCTTACAAGAGTACCATATTTTTAATTGACCGAGAATTTGAGATATTTTTGTGAAAAATAACGTTATTTTCGCGAGAAATTGATTTTTTTGTGAAAAAGATAAATTCCAAGGTAGAAAAAAATTTGACTTTCAGAATGTATCCAACGGTATCCATATGTATCCAAATGTCTCTAAATCACAATTTTTTTATGTAAAATTTGTTTTAATAAAATTTTTATATAAAATTTTATAAATTAAATGCCTCCAAATTACATTTTTTAATATAATTTTTACAATTTTTTTCGATCGTCCCCAAAAAGTATCCAAATGTCTCCAAATCACAAGTTCTTAAACAATTTTTTTGATGTCTCTGAATGTATCCATATGTCTCCAAATGTATCCATAATTAATTATTTATATATTATTAATTTTGTTTTATTTTATTTAGCAAAAATTAATTTTGTGTCCAGTGCTTTACAAACGTTTCAAAAATGTATCCATAAGTCTCCAAAAAATTTATCCGCAAGTGTCCAAATGTATTCATCCCTGCCCAAAATCAATATAACTTAAAAAAAATAACCAAATTCAATAAAAATAAACTAAACAAACATAATTAAAGTATTTTTTCACATTAAAAAATGTATAAATAAGCCAAGCATATTTACGTAATTTAAAAAAAAAATAAAAACAAGGCAGCAGCTAGGTTGGGGAAAACCCTAGCCGTCGCTGCCTTCTAAGAAGGGACCACCACTCCCGCCGTCGTCGCAGATTGACCAAGACAGAGAGGACGATGCGACAGAGACAGATTGAGATGAGAGAAAACACGACAGAGGAGAGCGGAGACACAGAGAATCGACGAAGAGAGAAGGCGACCAACACAGAGGGAGACACGATGAAGGCGAGCTGAGATGCAAAAGAGAGAACCGCCAACGAGAGGAGGTGAGGCGAGACGATCTAGACGACACGAAAAGAGAAGCGTCGAGGAGAAGAGGCGAGGGGGAAGGAGGAGGAGTGACTAAGAAAGGAGGAGAAGGAGCGGGAGTGGTGAGTGGGAGAGGAGAGAGAAAGGAGAGAGAGAGTGACGATGAGAGAGAGAAAAAAATTACAAAATGACACGAGAAATTGACTTATATCTGGCTAAATGTGGCATTTTTTAACAAAAGATTAAAAACATGTTATTGGGGAAACAAACCATTAAAAATATTGACATTTTAGCAATTAAAAAATCATGGCTTCTCTTTGTCAAAATCTAAATGTTAATCTAAGTATCTGACATAATTACCTCTTTTTTTTTGTGCACTTTTATAATGAAGGATTCGAACTTCGAAACCCAACCCAGAGAAGAAAACCATTAAAAACATTCTAGTTATAATTTAGGACTGAAATATCGACAAAAGAAAATTAAAGGACTGAAATCTTATGAGACCCCTCATTTTTAAGGGGCCTAGGCATAGGCCTCAGTGGCCTATGTCTTCAGCCGGCTCTGCCTCCAATAATCTAACCCACATATATGTGAAAATTGGCCCAAAGTAATTTTCAAACCAGAGGAAATTATATGTGTTAATATTAGAGGAAAATATGCGGGCTGCACACCTTGCAAATCGGGTAAATTACACCTTTATATTCAGGAGGTCAAAACAATACCTCAAATGTCACCTATTGTTTAACTACTTTCTTGGCGGAAAATCGTGAGAAAATTACTTCAATTTCTAGAGAAAAATCAGATAACTAGAACTTGGAGTGCAACCTTTGCTAGTGTTGGAAACGTCATCCTATATCGTCTCCACCACTCCAAAATCTGGAAATCTTCACCAAACTCAAAAACAGTGGTTAGATAAACTTTGAGTTCTGAATGGGAGCTCGAAGTCGAACTTCTTGGTTTCTTCTGCCTATCCACTAAAAATTTGTTTCCCCATTTCAATGAGATGGATGGGGTAGGCGGAAGTGTGGACGAAGCGGATTTGTCATTTGAAGTTGAATGAACACAATAAAATTCTAATAATTCATTTATTAAATGTCTAACTCTAGAAACAATTTGCAAAATATTGATATCATCATCATTAGCTAATCCTAACATTGTATAATAATTATCCAACACTTCATGCAATAAATAAAATTTAGATCAAGACCTAGGATAAATTTCAAGAATAGATTTAAAATAATTTAACCATTTCAATTTCATTTGAAGGATGGCATATCGAATTTCTTCTATTTTCTCGCCCTCCATAACGCACCTGCTACATTCAATACTTGTTCTACAAATTCATGCAAATTTGGTCTACAAACATGGCTAAAAGTATGAGTGGCATCATTAAAATGTTTTAAAATCTCCATAATTTTTTCACAAATATTCCAACTAGTTGGTAAAAGATTACTATTTAGAATATGTTGAGCGGTAAAAAGACACAACAAATTTTTGTAATAAAAAGATTGATTAAGTAATTTAAAAGTCGAGTTCCAACAATTACAAACGTCTTTTGAAAAAACTTTAGGTTGTTTACCATTTTGAACACAAAAATTCGCCTAATCTCTTATGGTCTTAGGGCATACCCAAATATAAGAAATAACATCTTTTATTGGAGTTATAAAAAAATTCATTACTTGTAAACCATCTTGAGCACATAAATTTAAAACATAACAAACACATCATACATGAAAAAATCGATGTCCAAAATTTGGTTGACAAATTGATTTTAATTCATAAATAGAAGCATTATTAGTCGACGCATTATCAAATGAAATTGAAAATATTCTATTAACCAACCTATATTCTTCTAAAATGTTATGAATTATTCTACAAATATTTGTTACAGTATGAGGTTCATCAAAATATCGATATGCTAAAACTCTTTTTTGCATTAAAAAATTTTCATCGACCCAATAACATGTAATACCCATATATGCATGAGTTTAAATATGATTACTCCAAACATCACTACAAAAGGAAACAAGTATATCATTTTCTTGAAAATAATTTAGCAAATCCTTTTTTTTTTTTGTTTTTTATACAATTTTAACACATTCCTTTTAGGGTTAAATCATTTGTTGTCCCTGAGGTATACTATGTTGGAGAATTTTTCCAGGGATGTCTTGATTGGTTTTGGAGAGCAGAAGCAAGTTGGAGTGAAGAGAGAAAACAACACCGCAATTTATAGTGGTTCGGCCAACCATGCCTACGTCCACTATCTAAGTCTCACTTAGGCTTTTCACTATCGAATATTGATTCCGGCTCAATCCAACAAAGCATTACACCAAGTTTGATTGCGTCTCATACCTCTAAAGTCAACAAGGTTGATTACAGCTCACCCCTCTAAAGCCTACCCAAGGTTGATTACGGCTCAAACCTCTAAAGTCATTACAATGTTGTTTTCTCTAGGCTCACAACAAACATTTTCCACTCTCAAAGTGTTTTACAAAACAGTTACAACAAAAACTGAAAGCTCTATGCTAGAGTTTGGTTGTATGAAATTGATGCTCTTGATCTTGATCTCTAGCTTGATTTGGTGTTTTAGAGTGAGAGGAATGATAAAAATGATTGGAACTTGAAAGCATATGATACGTTTTTCTGTCATTCTTTGATGTATTTATAGCCTCTCCAAGTGATATGACCGTTGGTGGAGATAAACTAGCCGTTGGAGTACATTTCTGCCCGTTGCAGGTATCTGTGTCACTCTCACGTACGTCACTTTATTCTCACGTACGTTACCTAAGAAACTTTGCAGCTCACGTACGTTTGTTATTCATCTCACGTACGTTGATCATCTTTGAGCAAGCTTTGCGTACATGAAATTATATCTTATGTACGTTAATTAATACAAACGTACGTGAAAGTTTCCTTACGTACGTGAAACGTGCTTCAGAGGGTTTCAGTGGCTTCTGTTTGTCTTTAGACCCTCTCTCTCACGTACGTGAACCATTTCTAACGTACGTGAAGCACTTGCAGTGGCTTGTTTCACAACTCCGAGCTCTCCAACGTGATCTACTTCAAGTCAAACATTTTGCACATCTTCAAAACACAAAAGGAACTTAATGTTGATTACCCTTGATCCAACATACTATAATCTTCTTTCAGGTCCCTGAGTTTTAAAAAAGCTCATTTGCACTCCCCGAGGTCTATGAAAATCTCATTTACGGTCCCTGAAAATCTCCTCTGCGGTCCCTGAAAAGCTCATTCATGGTCATTGCTAGGGACCGCATAGGAGCTTTTCAAACTCAGGGAACGCATAAGAGATTGCACTATACTTTAGGGACGACAAAGGATTTAACCCTTCCTTTTAATTGTATTTCTAGGAACTGTTTTAAAAGCCGATTGACAAATTTTTTAACTCAATTATTAAAACCAAGGTTTTCACCAAAACTAAATGATAAATGATCTATGACAACCATTTCTGCTAAACCAAGACTACATTCATTATGATCATAACTAAATAAAGGAGGATGAGAAGAAGAAGAAGAAGAAGAAGCAAACTCGATTAATTGCGTTTAGTCTCCATCCAATTCCACTTTGTGAGGATGTTTCGATTGAAAATTTCGTATGAACGTCCTATAGCCCTCTCCATGTATGAACTTGTACACCTGCGAGTAATAATTACAAGAAACATATTATCGCATTTAGGCGTTTTCTTAAAATGCACTTTGAAATTTTTGAAAGTAGGAACTCTTCCTCCTACTCCCCCCTCTTGAGTGGGAATTGGTTGAGTTTCACTCTCCTGTGTTCCGATATTTTGAATTTCAATATTTTCAAAATTTATATTCTCACCAAAACTTGCCATTCTTTTCAAAAAAATTATTTTTCAAAAAATGTAACTCTAAAAAATACAATAACAAAACAAGTAAATTAACTATAGAAAAAAAATTGAAGCAAAAATTTCACAAAAAGAAACTTTTTGTATTAGTAAAAACAAAATATAGAAAATAATTGAGAGAAAGATGAAATTAAAAATAAATAACAACAATTTGAGAGTGATAAGAATGTTGAGAGAGAGTATAAGAGATTGAGAGAGAATTGGTGTGGAGGAGAATGAATTGTTGTGAGTCATTTATAGAAGAAAAAAATAAACTCAAAAAAACCAACGGTTTTGACCGTTGGAACCACCGGTTCTAATGGTCAAACTGTTGATTTTTTACCATTGGAACTAGCAGTTCCAACAGTAAAAACCAGTGGTTCAACAGTTTTTACTACCCTAAACCGAAATCAGCCTGTGAACCATAGATTTTTACTGTACAGTTCACGATTTCGGTCCAGTTCTAGTTTTAACCAGTCCGGTTATGCGATTCCTGTCCAATTTGGCCATGTCTACCAGACAATATTGGGGAGAAAATTATGTCACATGCTAGTATAAACTAGCATATTTTGATGTATAGAAATACAAGTTTTGTGTTTGTACAAATGCTAAAATACATAACATTTAGGTTGACAAATACCAAAAAAGGAATTATGATTAGAAAAATTGCCAGATTAATTCAAATAAAAACGTTTTTTTCGTCAAAATCTCATTTATTTTTGTTTTCGTTCTCTCTTTTCGATTTTCTCTCTCCTCTCTCACACTCTCTGTTTTCTCTCTCCTCTATCTCTCCACTCACCCGATCCTCTCTCTCTCTCCTCGCCCTAAACCTAAACCACCACCAACAACACCTCTACTCGCTCTTCTCTCCTCTATGTTCTCTCAGTCTCGCCGCCTCTACACTTCCTTCATTTGTTCTATTCTCTTGACGTGCGTCTCTCCTTCGTTGCTTCGTGTCTCCCCCATCGTCTGTTCCCTTCGTTTTGTCTTTCGCCGTCATCTGGTCCCGCAGTGTAACACCTTGCTGTTTTCGGCTAATAATTCAGGTGAATTTTTGTTAAATTTTGAATTTAATATTGATGTTTGAGGGGTTAATTTTTTTTTAAATATTTTTTGGGTGATTAATGAAGTTTGGAAGTGTTTTGGAGTTGTTAAATTAAGTGAGAATTGGTTAAAACTTGGAAGAATAAAAAAGGAAAGAAAAGAGAAGAATGGACGAACTATAGGTCGTTTCTGTGTTTAAGGCAAACTACGCGGCGTTTTCGTGTGTTGTTGTTTTCAGTGGAATGCTGTCGTCCACGCGTGTGACTGTGGGCTTAAAACTAAAGCTACATGTCATTTTGGCTTCTGTTAAAACCATCCACATCTCTTCTTCACTGCAGCCACGTTTCTTCTTCTTTGTTCCTCACTCGTTCAAACCCTCACAAACCCGATCTCTTCCATTTTTCTCCGCCTCTAATCCATTTATTGTCTCTTATTTTCATTAATCAAGGTAAAGACATGAATTTAAATTATTGTCTTATATTTATGTTTATTTTCGTTTGAATTGGTTTGTTTCAAATGGGTACGGTCGGGCTTGAATCCGAATTTCTGAGCCATTTCCATTGAATTTAACCTTGAATCTTGTTGGATTTAGATGAACTGAGGATGAGAAAACATGAATATAAGTGGAATATCATGATTTGATGATTGTGTTCATGTGGGTGTTTCGGTCCGAAGTTTGAAAGGACGATTCTGATAGTTTGTTGTTGTTGTGAATGAAACCGACGGTGGATTTAAGTTTTTGGAGTGGTTTTGAGTTGATTGGAACGGTCAGAAACGTTGGGTCTCGATCGGTTCGGGATTTGGAACATTTGGTGTGGTTTTGTGTCGAAAGGACCAGAAACGTAAATTTTTCATGAATCTGAATAAATTGAGGACTAAACTAGATATTTTGCTCATGGGGCCAGTTTTGATGAAAGCGCCCGAGCGGGGTATCATATTTGTAATATTCTAAAACGAAGGTCTAATTTGAGGAAAGCGGACATTTGATTTATAATTTTGAAATATTTTGAGATCCAATTTATAAATTCTAAATATTTCGAGATTCAATTTATAAATTCTAAATATTTAAACTTGATATGTAATTTTGAAATATTTGGAGAATTAATAATTCTAAAAGGTCTGGTAAATAATATGTAATATTTTGGGATCCTAAGACTAAACTATAATTCTATAAGATGTCAGATTTTCGAAGAAAATGTTAGATATTTGATTGAATTAAGATTTTTGACATTTTCAGGGTCTGAGTTTGCATTTGCATTCATCATATTATGTATTATCACAATTACTATATCTGAGTCTGTTGTGATCTGTCTCTGTTTCAGAGCTTTGTTTGACTTCTGAGATGATCAACCATTTACCGGTGGACCGTGAGTTGGATTATTAGCTTGATGTATTTTTAAGTGCGATGAGAGTTTCAGAAACATAAGTTGTATCTTCTGAACTTTATATGTTTTTTATGTGTCTGGATTTAAGAATATATTTCTGAAATCTGTATTCTATTTCTGAGTTTAAACATATTTTCTAATATAAATATTTTTCTTTGAAATCTGTAATCTGCTTTTGTAAGTATATGTATTTTCTAAATATTCAATATTCTATTTTTAATTTCTGATATATATATTTAATTAAATATTAAATATATATATTTTCTGTAAATCAATTTTTGTTTTGTATGCCCGTCCACTATTATTATTTATATTAGTGAAATAAGTATTTTTATCTGTTTTGAATTTTATTTTTAGTTTTTAAATAAATACTTGGTTTTGAAATAAATATATATTTTGTATGAAGTATTTGGTTTATGATATTTACTACATTTTTCATAATAAATTTTTCGTCTAAATATCAATATATTTTTATACAAATATTTTGTTTAGTATTTTGAATTACTATTTGTTCAGTATGTTGAAAATATTTTCTGTTAAGTATTTTGTTCTGAAAATATATATGTAATATATATTTTCTGTAAATATCTGTTTGTTCTGTATGTTTGTCTGTTAAAATATATTTCTGTAAATATTCTGATATGAGACACCTAGCAACGGGGTACATAGCATTTGGTATACTACTGCTCTGTCAAGGCTTAATTACCAAGGTTGGTGGTAACCGTGTGTATCGCGCAAACACACACGATATTTATGTCTAGTGGCTTAGTCCACATTATTTATTCTATCTGATCTGGTCCCACTATCTGACCTATTTTATGATATATATATATATATATATATATATATATTTGATATAAATAAAAATGTCTGACTGTATGCTATTTACTCTGGATGTAAACATTTTGAAAAATGTATTTTGAATATTATTATAAATTTAAAAATTTTAATTGTATAACTCTTTTCGTTTGATTCTGCTTTTGTTGAGTTCTTAAATATTTTATTCTCAGTAGATATTTTTATTATTAATAAAATATTTTATCTGATTTATTTATTTAATCTGTTTGACTGCTTGTTGTCTACTCTGTCTGCAAAAGATTTTAAAATGAATTTTTGAACTACTATCTGTATATATACTTGTGTATATTATCGATATCTGTATAAATATTTGTTTGTGGTATTTTCTAAAATTGTTTTCAAAACGGACTCTGTGAGGTACGTATGAGGCGATCTGGAGTGTCGTTTCCTCACTGAATTTACTCACCCCATTCCCCTAACATTTTTTAGGCTTTGAAGATAGCGATTATCTGGTCTTTCACGTCCAGTGAGGATTTTTGTTCAACTTTGAGTGCCTATTTATTCGGGGCCAATTTTGCCTTTTTGTATTATTTTCTCCACACCAGATTTTTGTAGGCTATGTCTGTATCTGAATATTTTGTATATTTTGGCTAATAATATTTATTTTTTAATATTTCCTTTATATATCTTAATTTATGTTATATTTATAACACCCATACTCTTATAACACATATTCACGTAAATATAATAACACATATCAATACAAGTATAACAATGCCAATATCATTACATTAATAATATCATTACATTCGGTCTTTATCTAAAACCCTAAACAGGTTATAAGCTTCATTAAGCAATTTCTATTCGGCTTTGACCTAAACCATAACATGTTATTCGGTTCTAAATCTAAATAATTCAGATTTATTTTAAACCAATTTTAAAACATACAAAACCAGATTTAGCAAAGCAGAAACATATAATCACATTATAAGCAAACACGAACCTATTAATCAACTAGAATAAACATACAAACAACTCTGATACCACTTTTGGGTTTCTTATGCAAATAAACATCTAATATGCACAATAGAAAAACAATAATATTACACAAGAAATATCCAAAAACATTGTATGTAATCATAATTAATAAAAAAGGAGGCTAAATATATCTACCTTTTAGCTTAGCCGAATTGCTTTTCTCCAAAAGCTGGAATTGTTTAATTGCTTCCTTTGATTTGTGTTTAGCTGAATTCAAAAGTGACACTCACTAATTCGGCTTTGCCTTGGAATGAACTGAATGGCAAGGTGTGCACCCTATTTGTAGGCATATGAGAAGACCTAAATAGGTAGAACTAAGGATCCAAATTTTTTCTTCCTTGCCCTCCAAGAATTCAGCCTCTTCCTATTTTAGAAGATGTGTGCCGAATTCTTATCATAGTCACACTAGGATTTACTTTCCTTGTCCTACAAGAATAAACATTTTCTAATTAATTTTGTCACATACAAATTATGATTTTTATTTTCCTTGCAAACAAGACTAAAACTCCTAATTATTCATGGACTCCTAATTAGTAATTGCTTATGCCGAATTCATCCTTGTCACACAAGGAAAATGATTCCTAAAAATAGGAAAGAGGAGCTGAATTTCTCCCTTCCTTTTTAGGTTTGTATACCGAATTTTCTCCCACCGATTTAGGTTAAGAAATGTCAAAAATCACATGCGTTTTATTAATATTATTGGGCTTTTAATTATATGATACATTATCATAAAATAAATCACTTACATGGGTCGAATTATGTCACACATAATTAAATAATTATAACCCTGATAATTCTTGATTCATATTAAAAGCCCATTACATTAATGGGTTATGTATTAAATCTTATTTAACACATAAATTATAAAATCCTGAATCATTATTGATTAATCAAATTAATAATCTTAATAATTCAATTACTACAAAGAGAGAACCTTTGTAACCAATCCAAATCTTTATTGTGCGCCATCCTGTATGTTCATTCAATGTTGGTAATGAGCCTAAAACTAATTTAAAACCCATAAACCATAATTGGTCTCTAGAAAGACATTGTGCTTAGCCAAATTGAAATGAATGTCAATTATGAATCAACATAACCTAATTACAACCTTATACAA
>CAODLS010323550.1:0-13808 GCA_948243855.1 Flueggea neowawraea
AACTATGAGCAGGACAATTTGGCAATTGTGGAGGAAAGCAACTACTGGAGTGAAAGATCAATTCAATGATATCCACACAAGACTAATGAAGAGGAACTATGAAGTTGTACCTCAATGGTGGTTCGTTTCCATCTTGGTTATGTCTTTCGTTCTTGCTCTTGTTGCCATTGAAGGTTTTGACAGACAACTTCAACTTCCATGGTGGGGACTTATCCTTGCTTGCTTCATTGCCTTGTTCTTCACCTTACCTATTGGCATCATCCAAGCCACAACAAACTCGGTAAACTTGATCGAAAACAAACAAAAATAATTCGTCGAGTTTATGAAATCATTCAATAATTCTTGATGTGATTATATGCAGCAAATGGGATTGAATGTGATAACAGAGTTGATCATTGGATATATGTATCCTGGGAAGCCTGTTGCTATTGTGGCTTTCAAGACTTAAGGATATATCAGCATGTCACAAGCCCTTTATTTCTTATCGGATTTCAAACTTGGATATTACATGAAAATCGCTCCCAAATCTATGTTCCTTGTTCAGGTAAAAATATATGCAATAGCTCGTAAATTTGAGACATCTTCACACAAACACACAGAAAAAGGCTCAAAGTTTTCTGTTCTTCTCTACTTTGCAGCTAGTTGGGACAGTAATATCCTCAACAGTCTACTTCGGAACAGCATGGTGGCTTTTATCAAGTGTTACAAACATCTGCAACCCAGACTTACTACCAGAAGGCAGTCCATGGACATGTCTTGGCGCGGATGTCTTCTACAACGCATCAATCATCTGGGGAGTAGTAGGTCCGCTCAGAATGTTCACCAGCCGTGGTGTGTATCCAGAGCAGAACTGGTTCTTCCTCGTCGGATTTCTCGCTCCGGTCCCAGTCTGGTTCCTGTCAAAGAAGTTCCCAAACAACAAATGGATCAAATATATTCACATGCCCCTGATACTTGGAGCCACAACAGGAATGCCACCAGCTAGAGCTGTGCATTATATATCTTGGGGCATTGTGGGGATTTTTTTCAATTACTATGTTTACAAGAGGTATAAGGGTTGGTGGGCAAGGCACAACTATATTTTGTCAGCTGCATTGGATGCTGGTGTTGCTTTCATGGGGATATTCCTGTATTTTGCTCTTCAGGCTAACGATATTTACGGTCCGAATTGGTGGGAATTGGTGGCCATTGTTCCCTGGCAAAATGTCCCACTGCTCCAGGTTTTCAGGTTGAGGATTGCACTGGACTTTGACAAAATTAAGGATTTTGTCTGTCAGGGTTTTCTGTTTCTGGTACTGAAGAAGGGAAGATAACAAATCAAAATCTTGTTCATTTCGGGGATGGATGATGGTTTACTGTTAATGGCAAGAAAACGAAACAAGACTAGCTAAGTTCATAAATGTACTGGTAGAACCATTGTACAAAATCTTCTCTTCATGCTAATTCAGTTTTTCTGCTATCACTCCCGACGCAGCCATTTTCCGGTTATAATCCTAAGAGCAGTTTAAACCAGTCAATGCTTTGAGCGGATTTTACCTGTCAAGGTGTAAGACTAAAAATCTATAAAAGATACTTGTTAGAAAGGAAGAAACCGGGGAGGGATTAAAGCTACATGGTCACGCATAGCAGGAATACGCTACCTATTTGTTGTCCCACCTCCCCTTTTTAAGCAAAAAAAAAAAGAAGGGAAGAAACCGTTAAATTCACCCGCTCTTATACGGAAAGACAAAGTCAGGGTTTACAAGGGAGAAGAATTTGCAGAGATCACCCTCCAGAATTATGTATTAGACCCACAGAAAGGCATGTGACATTATATTTATTTATGATTCTAAATGATTCATTTGGCAGGTAAGACAAGAAAAGGTCAAATTATAAACCCTGAATACTTTAGAAGCGGAAGAACACATGTTATTTAGCAGGTAACGCATTTGAACCACTATCAAACTTAAATCAACAAAACCACAAAAGAGAAGCCAACCCTTCAATCTAAACATGGGTGGACGGACAACATTTCTTACACCAGACGTCGACACTGCAGATAAATGTCAAGCTTGAAATCCACATCAGCAAATTGGCAACCTTTGACCCTCCAAATTTCAACAAAAATCAAGAAACAAACATTCCAAAAAAAAAAATCCATTAGCCATGAGAGTGGGTAAAAATCACCGAGTAGAGAACCATCACAACTCGACACAGAATTTCTATAATCATACAGGTAACAAGGTGTAAGATATGACCAATCCAAGAAAGCAGAATTCATTAAAACATTGCACTTCAAGAAAACTGCAAGAATATCAGTGCAGACATAAATGAACTAGACAAACACGAATTAATCTTGGTTCCCTCAGACATTATAGCGCCTTAAGCATTAGGGTATCTGCAACGGGAACCAATGGAGTTCCCCGTTGCCAGAAGGGGGGACCAATGAAAACACAAAAATATGGGGCGGGCAGTGGGCCCCCCACAGCGGGCTCCACTGTCAGAAGACATAAAAATTAATTAATTTTTATTAATTTCTATTTTAGGTTTTTTTATTGAATAATTTATTGGTTTTTTTATTGAGAAAATTCTTATTTTTTTATTTTTGATTATCTAATTTACTATAATTTTGTAATAGTTCAATTTTTATGTAGTAAAATTTAATTTTTTTATTTTAAAGTTATTTATATTTTTGTACAAAAATTTTATGGTATTATTCGTAAAATATTTAATTTCTCACTAATTAAAAATATTTAATTATGTGTGGAAAAATATATTTTCTGTAGTATATATTTTGAAAGAAAATTAAATGAAAAATTGAGTCGTAGTGGTTTTTTTACGAGAGTCCAAACTATTAGAATAAAAGAGTCTAATGATAAAAATATTAATAAAAAATTAATGTGACAATAATATAACAAAATATTTGACACAAAATGAATCTAACTGTTAAATATGCCCTCAATACCAGTATAGCACGTTGGGCAACAATCCTTCCTCATATCTTTCTAGAATAATGTAGCAACTATCAAGAAGAGGGAGAGATATAACAGAAAATAAATCTGATATTGATCACGTAAAAAAATTATGGAAAGTAAAGTCGGTGGTCTTATGGCGGTGATGTGCTATGTACTGTAACGTTAAAAAAAATTGGTTAAAAAAAAGTAACCGTTAAAATTTTAAATCCGTGTAAAATCTATAAGGCTATTTGTAATTTATAATCTCTTAAATTTTGTGGTGGAACGCTTGTTCAGTATTTTTATTGTTATTTTATTAAAGTCTCTAGTTCCTAACTCCTCAGCTTTTTCATCCGTAATCTAGAGATTACTTTAAGAGTCTCGCGGGACGCCTACTCAGCTTTTCACTATACACAATTTTATTTTGATCCCCGACTTTTATCTACTACTTCATTTAATACTTTTTACCCCACATTCATTAAAATAAAAATAGTTCATTCAAATAAAAATAATTTGTTAAAATAAAAATATTACATTAAAATAAAAATAATTAATAAAATTTAAAAATTAAATTAAAATAAAAAAATTACATTAAAATTAAAATATTACAAATAAAATATTAAATATTACATTAAATTAAAAATACTACAATCCATATTTTTCACAATTTTTTTTACAAACGTATTCATGCAAGCGTCGTGCCGTGGGAGTCATGTTTGATGTATCTTTTTTGAGCATCGCTATGTCTTCCTTAAGCTGTTAATATTTGAGATACTCCATTTTTTCTCGTTCGATCTCGAGTCGTTGTTCTTTTTCTTTCTTTCTATTAGCTTCCGCCGTTTCGAAAGCTTTGCGATTTAATTCTTTCTCGAACAACATGTTGTCCAAAATGGACGCAACTTCGGAGACGTCGCTTGGTTCTTGGCTCTTCCCCTTTGGTCTTATCTCAGCCCATTGGACGAGCCTCTTGGGTTGGCTCTCCTTCGACGCTAGGATTGGAGGCGTTGAGATCAAAGGAGCCGGAGCTAGTGTAGGCGTCTTGAGAGTTCACCTTGGTTCTTTTTGGACCAGTCTCGGGGTCCATGGGCAATGCTTCCATCCATTTTGGATGATCACATAAAATTTTCCAAACTTCATCATGGAGGAAATGGGTTTTCGCCTCAATCAAGTAGACAACGCGTGCTCGCTCCATAATCATGTCGTCACTCCAACCGCTATGATAAGTCGAAGCAACGTTGTTGTAGATGCCGTTAAATAAGGTGACAATTTTGTTGAGTGTGTGTCACCTATTTTTAACGGCCTTCCATAACGTTGCTCGCTTGTCTCCAACCCGTGGTTGAAGCGTGCAACCACCTGCTTCTAAAAAGAGTTGACATTTTGGTCGTTGGACATTATGGAGTCTTCGAAAATAGCGATCCAACACTTAGCCAACTTGACATTGTGTGGAGGGATCCACTTTTTTTACTTGGCACTGACGTCGGGGCCGAGATTGCTTAGACTAATAGTGAACTTAGGGGTTCATTTCAGGAATAGGAGAATCCCCTTAGGAACTCGTCGTCGAGCATCTATCCAACACGAGGATGCAAGAATTATTTTGTGAAAAATGATTATTTTGTGAAAAAAGGATTGGACGTAAAATTTTGGAATTTACCAAAATTGGAAAGTGCGAGTTGATATGAAAATGGGAAATGAAGTGGTGGGATTGAATTGATAGTTTGTGAAAAAGGAAAAATTTGATGGATTATTTTGAGAATATCGGTAGTTGGCAAAATTTGATGGGTTATTTTGAGAAGAGGATTTCATTGTTGGAATCCATAATTTTGGGAAAAAAAATTTGGAGTAGGCGTAATTTGAGAGTATGGAGAGAAATTTTAAGAGTTGAGAGAGTTTGGGGGAGAGAAATGAGTGTTTGAAGTGTAGAAATCAGAGAAAAAAATGTGCTTAGGGGGTATTTATAGGAAAATGGGTAAAATTAGCTGTTAGGGACCAAAAGGGTAATTTTCTGGCCCCAATGGTAATATTACTATTGAAGTAAATCTGACCGTTGGGTCAAAACGATCCAACGGTCAGATTTTGATTTAGAAAAATTAATGTGGCCCCGCGCCTGACACATGTAGCTCGTCCTCCCACAGTAAGACGGACTACATCACGGGGACGCGGTAACGCATCCCCATGGGCTGGGCTACGAACGTGTAGGATTGGAGGTGTTGAGATCGAAGGAGCCGGAGCTAGTGTAGGCGTCTTGAGCGTTCACCTTGGTTCTTTTTGGACCAGCCTCGGGGTCCATTGGCAATGCTTCCATCCATTTTGGATGATCACATAAAATTTTCCAAACGTCATCATGGAGGAAATGGGTTTTCTCCTCAACCAAGTAGACAGCGCGTGCTCACTCCATAATCATGTCGTCACTCCAACCACTATGATAAGTCGAAGCAACGTTGTTGTAGATGCCGTTAAATAAGGTAACAATTTTGTTGAGTGTGTGCCACCTATTTTTAACGGCCTTCCATAACGTTGTTCGCTTGTCTCCAACTCGTGGTTGAAGCGTGCAACCACCTGCTTCCAAAAAGAGTTGACATTTTGGTCGTTGGACATTATGGAGTCTTCGAAAATAGCGATTCAACACTTAGCCAACTTGACATTGTGTGGAGGGATCCACTTTTTTTACTTGGCACTGACGTCGGGGCCGAGATTGCTTAGACTAATAGTGGACTTGGGGATTCATTTCAGGAATAGGAGAATCCCCTTGGAAACTCGTTGTCGAGCATCTATCCAACACGAGGATGTAAGAATTATTTTGTGAAAATGATTATTTTGTGAAAAAATGATTGGACGTAAAATTTTGAAAATTACCAAAATTGGAAAGTGCGAGTTGATATGAAAATGGGAAATGAAGTGATGGGATTGAATTGATAGTTTGTGAAAGAGGAAAAATTTGATGGATTATTTTGAGAATATCGGTAGTTGACAAAATTTGATGGGTTATTTTGAGAAGAGGATTTCATTGTTGGAATCCATAATTTTGGAAAAAAAAAATTGGAGTAAGAGTAATTTGAGAGTATGGAGAGAAATTTTAAGAGTTGAGAGAGTTTAGGGGAGAGAAATGAGTGTTTGAAGTGTAGAAATCAGATAAAAAAATGTGCTTAGGGGGTATTTATAGGAAAACGGGTAAAATTAGCTGTTAGGGACCAAAAGGGTAATTTTTTTGGCCCCAATGGTAATATTACTGTTGAAGTAAATCTGACCGTTTGATCAAAACGATCCAACGGTCATATTTTGATTTAGAAAAATTAATGTGGCCCCGCGCTTGACACATGTAGTCCGTCTTCCCACAGTAAGACGGGCTACATCACGGGACGCAGTAACGCATCCCCATGGGCTGGGCTACGAACGGTAGCCCCGTTCTTAGCCCGATTACAAGCCACCTAATATTTTTATTCTCTAAAAAATGTTATGTAAAAATTTTGAAATCCTAAACATTACATTAGCTTTCAATTGATTTTTTTTTAAGAAGGATCAGGCCAGTTTGAATTTTTTTAAAATAAATAGGACAGGACTGGCTTATGAAATGGTGTTAATATTATTTATATATATATTAATATTAATTTGATGTATTATGTGTTATAATTAGTAAAAATAATATTAGTTATAAATTTAAAAGTTATTTAATATTTATTAAAGTATAATTTATATAAAAAATAGATATACAAGTGACTAGATCTCTATCAAACTTGAATCGCCTCCAAATATTTGTATGGATATCTAAGTAACTACTTATTTTTAGTGTAAGTACCCTGCTTAGTACGAGTCAATGGTACAAAACGGAAATAATTTAAGTCAACGTAATTAGATTTAATCTTATTAAATTGAAAAGTTCAATAAACTCGACATAGACCGACATATCTTTTTGATCGGTAATCCAAACATCTAATAAGGAAGGTAAAAACTATGTTGGAGTAGGCACAAGGCGGCGTCAACTATAAAAGGTTGGCAACAATGATATTGGGCCAACAAAGGTAGTGGGTTATATTACAATAAAAAATTTTAAAAAGAATTTTTATTAAGAATATTTTTAATAAATTAATTAATTAAAATTTAAATTAAATAATTTTAGTAATAATTAAATAACAGTTATAATTATTTAATTTATTATAATATTAAATAACTGATTAAAATTAAGTAATTGGTAACTAAATTAAGTAATTTTTGGAGTTACAATTAGTAATCATCTCCTTAAATTAAGTAACAGAATTTAAAATTAAATAACTCGAGTTATTATTGAGGACTCTAAAAATTTTTATTGTAATACTATCCGAAAGTAGGTGGTAACACGATAAAGACATTGATTAGAGAAGTCAAGTCATTAAGGGATATAAAATGAGGTGAAGATAACACGGTCGCAGTGATATTAAAGATATTAAAATCAATCATGTCAAGGAGTTAAAATTGAGTTTTCTAAATAAAAATAAAAATAAGCAATAAAATTTGGTGGAGCCGATTGCAGAGTTTACTAACAAACTAAACTGAAAAGATAACGGCTCTAGTGCTAAAATGCTAAGGTCTGAAATCCTACTTATAACACTATAGACAAAAAACACCAATAAAAAGACAACCTTGAAATCTTTTTCATCTCACATCTATTAACAACAGTGAGACACACTGAAAAGGAGAACTTCGGAGTCATTAAAGATTTTAAGAGCAAAACCAAAGTAGACATGGAGAGTATTCTTCAAACAACTTATTGAACCAACTTAAAGAAGGTTACATAACTTGAGGTTGCAAGAAAATGTCTTTTCCACAATCCTTGCGGTAAAAACATCCATCCACATACACAAAATGGACCATAACACTAGAAGAACATAGACTTGAAGAATCTTGAGCTTGAAGAACACACGTGTTATCACAAATAAGGTAGAGTAAGGCTATATTTATGTTCACAAAGTAAGATTCGTGTAATATTATTGTTAAGAGTATTACTGCAATGAGGACTCCTAAAAGAGTTCTTAATGAGAGTTTTTTTAATAAATTAAGTAATTGAGACTTAAATTAAGTAATTTTAAGAACAATTAAGTAACAATCATAGTTACTTAATTTATCACAAAATTAAGTAATCGATCCAAATTAAGTAATCAGTGGCTAAATTAAGTAACGATATCCAAAATTAAGTAATTTTTAGAGCTACAGTTAAGTAATCACCCATCAAATTAAGTAACTGGAACTGAAATTAAGTAACTCGAATCCTCAATGAAGATTTTTTTTAAGAATCCTCATTGTAGTACCACCCGTTGTTAATACTTGTATCTACTCAAAGGATGTAAAATCTAATACATCGGGTAAACTTACTATTTAAAGAGTGTGGCGGATACTCATTTCCGTCTGTATTCTTTCTTTTTATTTTTTTCATCTTTTTCTTTCTTGATTCTTCCCTGTCAAACTTACCAATTTTTATTTCATTTTCACAATCTCTTATGAATTATTTGTCGCCCTCAGAATGTTGAGAGTTTTTCTTTTTTTGTTAATTTGAATTTGTTGGTCCATTTTTATCATAAAAATAATTTTATTTGTGTTTTGAGGTAGGTATGTGAATGGATTGGTTGAATTAATGTATATTACTCATGGTTTAAAGAATATGAGGATGGTTTGTAGTTTGAGAAAAGCCAAGAGAATGTTTATGGTCAAGGAGGATATGAAAGATGGTTGATATTGCTGGCTTGTTTGTTTGCAGCAGGCTGGGAGAGCTGTTTATTGGTGATTAGAAAAGTTGAGACTTAAAGGAAAGGATGAATGGTCAAAGGAGAGGGTTTTTTTTTTTTAACTCGAGAAAGGAGATGAAATTTCATTAACAAAATAGGACTATACAAGAGACAGAGAGACCCAATATGTGGCCCAAGATTGAACTACAACAACCATTAAAAGGGTACGCAAAGGGCTGATAATCTAAAAGCCCACCAACAAAAGCCAAGTTATAATGCCACAGATGTGAGATCAAGTCGGGCTAAATGTACCCAAACAACCCGAAACCCTGTCCGGTTTCATAGGGAACCCCATACCAATCCAATTCAAACCAACATTATCAGACTCGCTCCAAGATCGCCGAGTACACCCCGACCATGATACCTGCCGAAATTCCACCTCCATTGCTCAACCATGATGCCAATAGACCACCCGCAACCAATCTGACCATCATTAGCCCATATACCACTTACGTCATCAGAAGCTAGAGTGGACAACACCATCACCAAGAGATCTCCATCAAAAACCTGAAACTTTCTGTCAAAGATCTAAATAGGACTTTGATCCCTTCAATCTCCTTTGCATAACATACCAAACGCATAACCAAACAAACCATTGTACCAGAATCCAAAAAAGGATCTGGAAATAAACCGGCCATCATGGACGATAAACACCAAACAAGAAGAAAAAACATGGAAAAAACACCATGCATAAATCCTGGCTAAAATAGCACAGGATATGGACCATAAAGATTCATTCTCTGGCAATTATTAGCGAAAAAAGACGGAGACATATTAGGGTGTTTGGAGGTGAGCTGATATTCGATTAAAAGGGCTTGATATATTAGAAGTGATAATAAATGGAAGTGGCTCTATGATTGATCAAAGAGTGCTTTTGTCTTGTCAAAAAATTTCTCTTGGGAGGATCTATGCCTTTCAAGAAGAGTGGGTTGGATTTAAAAAAGAGAGGATGAGCACACAAGACACAATCTCGACCACCACACCGACCGCCGGAGGCCATCTTCTAAAAGGAGATCCTCCTAACCTGGAAAACAATCGTGATCCGAAGAAGGCCAAGGCTGAAGGACACATGGAAGATGTTACAATGGAGGAAGTCCCAAAGGCTAGCAGTGCAACCATAGATAATCCATCATTCAAGGATAAGCTTTTGGGAAAGCAAGATCATGAGAACGTCGTTAACCTGGAGGAGTCTGAGTATATAGAAGTTGATGAAGAGGATGTTATGATTGATAAAGAAGATATTATACCATCGATTAGATTCTCTGATAAAATTCAAAATGAGATTAACACTATGATTAAACACACAATCGTAGTAAGATTACTTTCCTGTGGACTTGGTTACAGAGGATTGAAGGCTGCCATCAAAGCTATCTGGAAACCTAAAGAACATTATAAGATTATGGACTTAGAGAATAATTACTTCCTTGTGAAATTCTCACATGAATCAGACTATGCTCATGCATTATTGGATGGACCGTGGTTGATACGTGGAACTTATCTTAGAGTTCAACTGACTGCTAACTTCTCGGCAAAAAAGATAGGTGTTTCGGCATTAAAAGCCTGGATCAGATTTTCGGGGCTGCCAATTCAATACTATCATAAGAATGTCATTAGAGCTATTGGAAGTGTACTCAGGAACGTGGTACGTATTGATTACAACACAAGTGTCAGCAGAAGGGAAAATTTTTTAGAATAACTATAGAGATTGATGCCATCAAACCTGTTATACCTGCAGTTATAGTTGATGGCCAGTATCAAGCTGCGGAATAAGAAGGACTTCGGACAATTTGCTACCAGTGTGGTATGATAGGACATCTATCAGAGAAATGTAAGTGTGCCGTTAAAGCTCGCACTGGAGCAGATAAAATGAATAGTGACGACAATCTGGGAAAAGCCAACGAAGGAATGGTTCATCAGAAGAGAGATCATGCACCGTCGTCGGCGACCGGAGAGCAACCGGAGATTGGAAAATTTCTCAGCAGAAGATTCACGCTCCTCAACGGTTCCAAAAACAAATAAGGAAAGAAGTAGCTAGCCAAAGCAATAATAGCCAATCAAGCAATAGTCAGAAAGGCAATAATCAGGGCAATTACAATGGGTCGCGATTTGCGGGTCTTGACCAAGAAGAATCAGGAGAATGTGAGAATATATTGCCTTCTACAATCAATCAATCCCAAAATTGTATCCATAAGAATTCAGTCTTTAATGCACTTGTAGTGGGAGACTAGTCATCAAGCCTAACTTGAAGCCCATTCAGCAGAATTCAACCATGAGGTCCAATATTATGAGTCTAAACAAGGAAAACTTAACTCTGGGTCCATACAGAGTAATAACCAAACCACGCCCACAAAAGCCAGGCCTTTACACGTACCTAACCAAGGATGGGTCACTGATGTTTTTTTCACAAAATTAATACAATGAGTGGGGGCTCCAACGCCCTATGAGCAACGTTCAAGTGCTCCTCAAGAGAATGAAGTCGATCCCATAACCACCCCAAGTCCAACTACTCTAGATCCCTCCAAGCATTATGTTGGGCTTTTTCAATCGTACAACATGGGAATACTACAATTAAAATTTTTTTATTAAAAATTTAAATTATTTAATTTTAATTTTAATTACTTAATTTAAGAAATGATTATTTAATTATAATTTTAAAATTTATTTAATTTTAAATATTATTATTTAATTTTAACCATTAATTTTTTAATTTTGATCAATTATTAATTTTATAATAAATTAAATAATTATAATTATTATTAAAATTATTTAATTTAAATCTAAATTATTTAATTTATTAAAAAAAATTCTCATTAAAAGTTCTTTTTAAAAATTCTGATTGTGACATGTCAATAAGCAGGAATCATCCATAACTGAAGTGTAATAGAGTGTTGATTTGGCTTTGAAATCCAAACCACCAGACAAGAGCATGGTTGCTCGTATATGGAAAAATAGCCAAGCATTCGAAGAAATGCCAAAGTCAAGAAAGTTATGGCGTTCTTAACTAAGACTATTGAACAAAAGGTTGAGTCTGAGATATCCTCTCTTGCGGTTGTTGATGAAGAACTTTCAGAGGAATCTAGAGAGTTAATGGTGGTGGATTTGTGCAGCACCGAATAAATCCCTCTCTCTGCTGTTCTCTTTATTTTTTTATTGCTCACTCTATGTCTTTCTTGTTGCTTTTAGAGTATGTTTTTCTCTCAATTTATTTTTTATCATCTATGTTTAAATTTCTCATTTGGAATTGTAGGAGAGCAGGAAGTGTCCGGTTTCGTCAAACTTTTGCTTAGTATAAACATTGTTGAATCAAGGGTGATCAACATTAAGTTTTTTTTCATGTTTTGATGATAAACAAAACGTTTGACTTGAAGATAAACAAGTTGGAGAGCTCGGAGTTGCGAAACAAGTCACTGCAAGTGCTTCACGTACGTTAGAAGTGTGTCACGTACGTGAGATAAGGTGTGAAGAAAAGCAGAAGCTACTAGAACCCTCTGAAGCACGTTTCACGTACGTAAGGAAACGTTCACGCACGTGTGTTGTAATTAACGTACGTCAGATATAAGTTCACGTATGCAAAGCTTGCTCAAAGATGATCAACGTACGTGAGATTAAGAACAAAAGTACGTAAGATGGAGAATTTGCAGATGACGTACGTGAGAGTGGCACAGATAGCTGCAACGGGCAGAAACATACTCCAATGGCTAGTTTATCTCCATCAACGGTTATATCACTTAGAGAGGATATAAATACATCAAGGAATGACAGAAAAACGTAGATGATCATATGTTTTTATGTCCCAATCATTTTCATCATTTCCCTCACTCCAAAACACTAAATCAAGCTAGAGATCAAGATTTAAGCTTCAATCTCAAATACTCAACTCTAGCATAGAGCTTTCAATTTTTTGTAAATGTTTTGTAAACACTATGAGAGTGAGAGAGGTTTGTTGTGAACATATGGAAAACAACACTGTAATAACCTTAGAGATTTGAGCCGTAATCAACCTTAATGGCCTTAGAGGTATGAGCCGTAATCAACTTTATTGGTTTTAGAGAAGTGAGCCGTAATCAACCTTGTTGGCTTTAGAGGTATGAGTCGCAATCAACCTTGGTGTAAGGTTTTGTTGGATTGAGCCGGAATCAATCTTCAATAGTGGAAAGCCTAAGTGAGATTTAGGTAGTGGACGTAGGCATGGTTGACCGAACCACTATAAAAATTACGATGTTGTTTTCTCTCTTCACTCAAACTCGCTTTCACTCTACAAACTCAACCAAAGCATCCCCGAAAAATTTTCCAACAAGTGGTATCAGAGCGGGTCTCCATTCAAGAAAGCTTAACAACCTTGGAGCAAAGATCCTACACCATTGAAGATGTCAATATTGGTGCTATCTTTTCAACTCTCTCAACTCCTCTCATTTTTATTGATATTGTTTTGTTTTAAATAGGGGAGAAAAGCAGTTTTAAAAATTATGTACCAACCTTTTTTTTAATAGGGGGAGAAATGATATTTGCAAAATATTTTAAACAATGCGCAAATTGTTTTCAAAGAGGGAGAAAATTTTTTTTGAAAAGTTTTCTATGCATAAATTATTTTTGAAAGAGGGAGTGAAAATGTTTAACTTTGTTTAAATTTTTTGATGATCACAAAAAGGAGGAGAATGTTGAATATGTTTATATATCTATTTGCAAAAAGAGAAATTTTTGCATTCACATTTTCATGATGCTAACAAAATGACAAGGATGAAATCCTTGATCAAATTCATTGTCTTTGATGCAGTACTTTAAATTCCTCAAAGTTTTATCATCATTAAAAAGGGGGAGATTGTTGGATCAAGGGTGATCAACATTAAGTTCCTTTTCATATTTTGATGATAAGCAAAATGTTTGACTTGAAGAAAAACAAGTTGGAGAGCTCAGAGTTGCGAAACAAACCACTGCAAGTGCTTCACGTACGTGAGATAGGGTCTGAAGAAAAGCAGAAGCTACTGGAACCCTCTGAAGCACGTTTCACGTACGTAAGGAAACATTCACGTACGTGTGTTGTAATTAACGTACGTCATATATAAGTTCATGTAAAAGCTTGCTCAAAGATGATCAACGTACGTGAGATTAAGAACAAACGTAC
>CAODLS010323666.1:0-17690 GCA_948243855.1 Flueggea neowawraea
AACTAAAACCCAACCTCCAAATCCACCATTAAACCAACCCGACCCTTCTTCTACTTTGCACCAAACCCTAAATTGATAACCCGTTCCTGTTCTTCCCTCTCCAACCCCGCCGCTCTCCACTCTCTCTCTGTTGTTCTCCACTTCTCACGCACAACTCCCTGCTCCTCCCTTTCTTTTTTCTTCGTCTTTGTCCTTCTTTGCCGTCACCAAACTAACCCTTTCGTCTCCCCCGCTCATTCTCAGTTCTTCTCACTCTTCGTTTCAACACAATCTCCGCTCTCTCTCAATCATCATCATCTCTCTTTATCTTTCTCTCTCGATCACATCTCATCGCTTCCTGTCCGAAAGCGAATTCGGGTTTTGATTTGGCTTTATTTTTGTTGATTTCTTGGTGTGATGTGGAGTTCTTTTGTTTGTATTGTTGATTTATGGATTTATGTAGAGTGTTGTTTGATTTCTTGATTTGATTTAATTTGTTTAACGATTTTCAGAGGGTTGTTTTGTGTCTTTTTCGGTAATTTTTTAGATGGGTGTGGTGGATTCGGACGGTTCTAACTGGAGATTGGAGAATGAGAAAGAGAGGATTGGTTTCATGTTTGTTTCGATGGTACTTGTGTCTGGAGAACGATTATTTTTTTGACTGGGGGTGGCGTGTGGTGACGGGGTTGTTGGTGGTGGTTTTCGATGGGTAATGATATGTGTAAGCCCAGAGAAAGCCAGGTCTAACTGTTTTTTAGTTTTTGTGGGTTTTTAAACAGTTTAAAATAATACCAAAACAAGTTTAAGAGATTTTAATGTACGAATACCCTAAATGTTACGAGTACAAAAGAAATTTTCCAGGACAACAAAGATTGGAAACCTTATAAGACATATCATTCATACTTTTGTGAAATTTCAACTTCTTTCTTTTTCAAACACCTAATAGTTCAAGTTTTAGTGTGTGGGGGTAAGCCATAACTCATAATTAGGACACCTCTAACGGACGGTTTATTACATGAGATAGTATGCCATACACCTCTCATTTATTATACTCTCTGGTTGGAGAGAGTATAATGTCATGATCCATTTCATCTCCATGAAATAGATCATGCATGAAGTGGATCATGAGATGGGATTCGCTGACAAAGTGGATTCCACATGATCTTTTGTTTTTATTTTTTATTTGCTATTTAATTTTTTATCTAATCTCCTTTTTTTATTTTTAATTATTTTTTATCACTTTATTTATTTATTTTTATAATCTAATTATTTTTTATTTTTAATTGTTATTAACTAATATATCAAACACTATATTTTAAAATAATATTTATTACATATCCTACTAAATTGATTTCACATAATTTAAGACTCAATTATATCTATAAAATTGCATTAACAAAAATTTTGTATTTTTTAAAAAATTAAATAAATAATTTTTTGAAGAAATTTGGATTAACCAATCAATAATATTGGTTAATCCAAATTTCTTCTCATTGATAACTATATTATTTTAATTTAAATATTTATTCAATTTACTATTTTATTTTGTTTTTAAAAGTTTAATTAAATAATTTTCATGATAAATATATTTCAAATATTATTTTTAACTTAAATATTAACTCACAAAATATTTATGTCAAATAAATATATTTATTATGATTTGTATGTTGTAAATAATTGAATAATAAGTTATGTGATTGTGAGTCTCATAGTAAAGTATAATAAGAGGTTAACCATTAGGAAGAGATAGTATGATGGGTGAAGAGTTAGTAGATTGCTGATGTGACAGACTCATTAACGCCTAGAAGTGTATAAGGAGTAGAAATGCCTTTATAAACAATCAAACCACTTCACAATCCATCATCTATTGTTGGGTTAATAATACCGATGGTCACAAAAGTTTTCGCGTTGCTCAGCTTTGGTCACAAAAGAAAAAAAATGTTACACAGTGATCACTATTATTTTTTTTTGCTTCAAGAAGGTTACTTTGGTCTAAAAACTCAACAAACTGGACAAAGGTGTAGGTCAGTCAGTGGTCACTTTTTTTTTTTTGCTTCAAGAAGGTCACTTTGCTCAGAAAACTCGATAGACTGGACACAAGCGGGTCGTTGAATCGGTCTGTCAGGTTAGGTCAAACCTTTCACTAATTGTCATGTCCGCAAGAAACGTGTCTATGGGAATAGAGGTGATACGCTTATATGACATTTTATATCCAGTCTGTTGAGTTTTTGAACCAAAGTGACCTTCATGAAGCAAAACAAAAAAAAAACAATAGTGATCACTGTGTAACATCTTTTTCTTTTGTGACCAAACTTGAACAACGCAAAAATTTTTGTGACTACTAATATTATTAACCCTCTCTTGTTGGAATATAGTAAAACACATGAAAACTCTAGATAAACAACCCAACCTTATTTAATATTTCTGGTCTGCTCATTAATAGGTTTCCCCAAGCTTGTAATCAACCTCTCCATTTTCCATGTGTAGCATAGCATGGGTTTCTTCTTATTGAAAAGAAAATTAAACTTTTGTCATTATCTAACTCAATTGTTGAGTTTTTTCCCCGCAGCATGTTAGATTTCAGGTTGGTTTTAAGGGAACACACACATTTAGCCAATAGTTATGTTGCTATTGGTTTTCCTTATCTTTATACTTTATAGTGTTTATCTGGCATGGCTCTACCAAGTACCAATCAGATTCATAGACCAAACCAATACTTTGGTTCGAAAATAATAGGACCGGACTTTAGCCGGTGAGCCCAACCCTATTTCCAGCTGACGAAGCTGATGGTCTGTCATTTATGCATGAAACGAAACAGCAGAAAGAAGTACCAGTAATGGCAGACACAACTATAAATTCATGTCCTTCAAGCTTCCATGGAAAAGCAAGAAAAAGATAGATTGTGGCTCAAGTGAAGAGCTTCCTTACTTTATAGACAACACGATTTTGTTAAACATAAAACGATAATTACAGGAGACGTGAATAAATGAATGCGACTACTACTTTTTCCTTTCTTGTTTTCCCTCCTATCTTACGTTTTTTGTGTACCGTATGTTACAAAACAAAATTGTGGTGGAGTTGCAAAGACCATGTTCATTTCCTTCCTCCTGCACCCTCAAGTTAGGAAAAACTAAAACTTTAACCAAATAAATTGCAAATTGCACGAGCTTATACATCTGCTTCGATCAATCAAGTAGCCGTACCTAGTTTGTTGCCGGAACCTCCAATCCAATTTTCATATTTCCGCTGGTTTTTTGAAGTTAACGACCGTGTCCGGCGGATCATGTCTGTTCAATGCCGGAAGCCGAGCCACTCCAAGGACACAAGCATTGGCAGATGAACGAACCATCATCAAGACAATTAAACAAGAGAATCAAAGAATCGAATTGCTAGATGCTGCTATATCTCTGTGCCTTCCCTTCGATGTAGTCTTGCGAAGAGTAATCGTATCAAATGATGGTTAACCATGCCAGCTGACTAATCAGTAAGGAACAACATATGGCAGAGCATATATATCAGCTGAATCTATCCTCAAAGTCTCTGACCACACCTGTGGTGTCTCATCAACTGCATAAGAACACATCTTAGACCTCTTTGATTGGCGTTCACTCTCCTGAAACAACCATTCTTGATCATCAAAATTTGACCATTCTTCCATTTTGGGCACCGTCAGAATCTCATGTTGAAGTAGACATTTGGTATCTGGATGGGGTGGTTTCCGGGACCCTTCAGCCCCTTGTTCAACTTGTGAGGGTGTAAGTAAAGGCTCTGGCGGAGAGATGGAAAACGATTGAGTTGCTGGGGAGGACAACGCATGAGCTTCTATCAAACCATTTATCTTGCGTTCTTTGTTACCAACAGTGACATTATTAACTGCTCCCCATAAACCTGGTGGCGAAAAAATAGAAGCTTGGGAAGCTTTCAATATCCTTCCATTCTCTGTCACCAGTTGAGAAGGGGATCCTGGCAACTTACTGGGCACAGGCTCATTAGCTGCAAAAGAAAGCAAAATAACAGAAACAGCCACACAACAAGAAAAAGATATTTGTGCACCTAGTTCAAGCGTTTACGAACATGACAGGAAGCAGGAAAAAACACCTAAGAAAATCTAGTTCACCTAATAAAAAGAATTGACAAAATTGGTGGTCAAAAGATTATAACAAAGAGACCAATAGAAAGGCTAGTAATCCTGCTAATATGTGAGCATTATTCCTAAAAATAGCTATTTTCCTTTCATGTACTGGAAAAGGGGAATAAGGTTATCAGCGACTTTACCATTCAAAAAGCCATTTTGTTTTTGTTCTGAGTCCTTCCATTTCCTGGGGTCTCCTTCAGCAGCAACAGCAGCATTGAGAATAGGGGAGGGCTTAACATTACTGGTAGCTGTAAGGTCATTCTTAATGCTTTTGTTTAATTTATCTGTCTCTGCTTTCTCGAGTTCATCTTTCTCCTTCGATTTCTCCTCTTTTTTCCTATCCCTGTCTTTATCCTTTTGCTTTCTTTTTTTCTCATTATCTCTATCATTATGTTTATGATCACTTTCTTTCTGCTTTATCCTTTCTTTCCCTTCTATACTCTTTTTGGAAACTTCCTCTGGGAGTTTAGCAAGTCCAATTTTTGTTTGAGTTGTCCCAGATAAGCTCTCAGAAATAACATTTCCAGTAAACCTCAATTCATCCCCAATTCCTTGATCACTCAACCTTCTATTGCCAACTTTCATGTTTGCTTCCTTGTTTTCACCCAATGTGTTGGTAGCCTTATTCACCACTCTGATCATCCCCTCATCTCTTTTTGAATCAAAAGCAGAAAGGCCATCGGCCATAACATTTCCTGCTCCCCTTGTCTCACCTCCAATTCTTTGCCCACTAACTTTCTGCAATCATCCCTCATAATATTTTCCTCGCTTTTGGCAGCACTAGCTTTGGGTACCAATTTGAACACTCCCTTGTCCCTTTTAAAATCACCAGAGAACTTGCCATCCAAGTGGTTCCTGGCTCCTCTGTCATCATCCTTGACTTTCTGGCCCAACTCTTGTATAACCTTGGCATCTTTGGGCAGTGCAGAGAGATGGTTTTTCCGAGCTATCTTGTCACCGTTGTGACCTGAACTGTGCACAGGAAGTTTCTTCTCAACTGTAATACCTTTCGCGATGACGTCATTTTCCTTCCCTTTCTGAGTGAATGTTTCTCCAGTACCACCCTCAGGTATCCCCAGACGTTTCTTCTCAACTGTTGTTTTGTTACCATTATCATGCTCAAATTGCAGGTTGAGTTTCTCATCTGAGACACTAGTTCTAGTTCTATCCTTGTCCTTATCTCTATCCTTTTTGTCCCTACGTTTTTCCTTTCTGTCTTTTTTATCCCTATGCTTTCCATCACTTCTATCATTATCTTTCTTTTCCTTACCTTCTCCCTTCTGTCTGACTTTCTTTTCCTTCTTCTGCTTCCTTTCCCTGTCCTTCTCCTGTAAAACCATTGGAATAACAAGGCATTTAATTGAAGATACAAATGGAGTATGTTCAAAGTATTACTACAAAAGCAAGTGATAAGAACTTATCCTAAATGTCAGGATTCGGTTCCATGTATCAGTTACAGGAAAATAATAACAACTATTTCCTTGTGCCATGGCTACTTTAATCATAAAAGAGCTTTGATCCATCCATGTCAACAAAAATCAGAAATCTCCATATTTCCAAATCTGGAGAGACACATATATTTCTTTTGGCTGTACAAAACTCGAGAACACTTCAGGACACAACTCAGTTATTAAACTGGAATACATGGCAACATCCCAGCAGCACATCAAAACTGAATAAAAGAGGGATAACCATATCAATTTATCAACACCTCAGAGCAAAGATGACTTGCTCACATGCTATCAGTGCAAACAGAGAAGGATAATATCCTTCAGAACTCTGAAGTCCTAGGAGAAAACAAAAGACTAGGAAATAAACTGAAGAAGTCTGATCCATTTTTCCCCGGTCAGAAACATCCTCGACAGAGTAACCAGTATGGGAAAACGTTTCTAAATTTGATTCCACACATGAAGAAAAAAGAACTTCATGAGAAAGACTATCACTTCTAAATAGGCATTTTTAAGAGCATCCGCAGGCTCTAACAGGAGTCTATCCTACATACTTTTCTACATCAATTATTTGAACTTAACAAAAGAATAATAAAACATAACCAGAGCATTCTGAAACACTTGGACTTAAAAATAGCATTTCCCAAATGGAGTTCACAATGCATTCATTAGCATTCACTTGCAACAAAAAAAGATGAAGATACTAAAAAAAAGAGGCCATATAACTCCTTGATTATGAATGCAACTTATACTACAATTCTATCCATGTCACTTTAAATTCCAAACCATATAGTCATAAGCCATATAAAAGTAGGAGGAACCTATGTGTAAAATATACCGTGTCAGAGCAAGCACGGAACAAATTTCCAATATCACAAGTCAGCATGAAACCATAATTTAGATTAACATGCTCTATGAAAATAAAGAATCAAGGGTAAGAAAAACCATAAAGAGCTTTCCTTCCTCAATTTGAAAACAAGAACTAAGAAGAAAAGCCTTCAACTAATTAAAACTCAACAAAGCAGGGGGCATCTCACCATTAATCTTTTGCCTGCCTGTACCTATAAACAAAGTAGCAAATCTACTTCGACAATTGATAAGGACAGCAGGAGTATATGTTATTGAATATATGACATAAATGAAAAGACAAATCTAGTTGTGTGATCCATTTCAATCCAAAGCAAATCATAACAGATTCGCTAGACTAATTAACACCATACTAATCAGAGAACACCATCAAATAAAGACAAGTGTTCTAACCTTTTTTAACAAGTCCCCTCCATCTGTCCTAGATTTCTTTTCATAAACTGGTGGCGGGAATGGAAAGCACCGTGACATTGCAACACATATGCCTTCCACAAAAGAAATGCTTGGATTACTTTCCAATAGCACTTCTCTGAAAAGGGAGAGGACCAGTAAGTTTGCTCTTGACCATGCACCATGTCCCCACATTCATTTCTATAATCAACACTTCTTCAACTTCTCATTCACCTCTACTTGAGAGGAACAACCAATCTGTTTCTTTTCTCCACATAAAACAAGCAAGAAAATGGAATTAACTCAAAGGCACATTTATCATCAAAGTTCCCCACTAAATTCACTATTCTAGTACTACAACATGCTGCAAGACAAAAACAAATTGCAAAATAACGGCAGAAATATGCTTCTTTGGTTGAAAACTTCACAACATACTATGTTAACCCAAAAGGTTTTTTGAGGAATGAAAACAGTATACTACAGCCTAATTGTCCGTTATGTCTTCTCATAACCTGCTTCTTCTCACACCCAAAACCCAACACCCAAATCATTCTCTAGTTAAATATCAATCATACAATCGTGCAATTCTGGAATCCTGACCGTCCAAACCAACAAACGTAGAGTACCCAAATCATCATAACAGTTTTACAACCTTGTAAGTGCAATCCTCTTCCATGCCCTAAACCAGAAATGCTCAATAATCACTTCAAGCAAACAAACTGTAGCAAAACACATCTTCCAAATTCCCCAATGTACAGCTTCCACACCATGAAAGACAACCCATTTCTCTTCCTTAGCTGTTGAATCAAAAACAGAAATCTGTCCAAAATATAAAACTTGATTAGAATTTAGCAAAAAAACTATACACTAATTTTTTTTTTAAAAAAAAAACTTGCTCTACACATGATTAGGCTTTAATTCACTTCTTCAAAGACCAATTTTTGAGCTAAAAAAGAAAAAGCTATTATAAGAAACTAGTGGAATTAAAGACCATTAGACGACGTAAGAGAATCACTTCCTTAAAGCATAAATGGGTATCGATCAAAAGTGAAAAAGAAGTCGCGATTCGGAGCACAATCACGAAAAATAAAATAAATTCTTCAAACTTAAAACGAAACCTCAATTGGGAAATTCCCGATCACCTTGTCCGCTACAACAAGGAGAGCATTGTAGAGGGACAAGATCGTTTCTATTTGTGTTGTGATAGAAGGAGAATTTGGAACTGAGAGAATATGACAACAAAGATTCGGACAGTTCTCTCTGTGCATCTATCTTTGTTTTAATCGTTTCTTCTAAAATGTAATTCCTTGTGAAGGAGTGTAGTTTCTCTGGTTCTGCTGCTGTTGGTAGGTTTTTCTGGTTCGGTTACAGGCGAGAGAGAAGAGCCGAGCCAAAAGAAAACGCTACTGCTGAAGGACCATATAAATTGGTGAGTGGCACACAGATAGGAGAGAGAGAGAACCTTCTTTTTTATAATAATATTAATCTCACTCTCAGTTGGAGAGCCAGTGACGACCACACGCTCATGTCGAAGCAACCTTGATGTACTAATTATTTTTTATTATTTAAATATAATATTTTTAATATTCTTTCTGTGTCATAATAATATATTTTTTTATTTTAAACATTTTAAAATATACGTATATTTTTATTATATTTATTATTAATAAAATTATACAAATATTATTCTTATTTAATTTTTTTAACAAATTTATTAATTATCAATATATTTAGTATAAATAAAAAAAATAATGAAATTAAATAAGTTTAACTATTAAAATTACTATTTTTTAATTTTTATGAAAAGTTGTTAGTGTTTATTACTATGTGACGAAGAAAATAAAATAAAATGCGATGGGATCATGGGAAATACACATGAAATTAAAAATACCTAAAATTCACAAATATATTTTCAAAGGTATTAATAATAAATTTTTGTATTTAGTTAAGCTCTTATATTAAATATCTTGTGATCTTATATATTTTCATAAATAATTCGCATATAATAAGGTCATTCTTCATTCGGATTATAAATAGTTTATGCTCAACTATACATAGTAGTAAGTAAGACTGCTAAGAGAGAAACATAAATAGAGCATTCTAATACCTTCAAAATGAAATAAAAATTAATTTACCATAATTCAGTAAAACACAAAAGACAAAAATGTAAAAAAAAAGGAAAAAGAAAAAGAAACGTCATTAGTGTAGCTTCTTTCTAAACATAAGAAGCGGATAAACGCGTGAGAAATCAGATCATTGACAATTCTCTGTAACAATTGTATTTTTCACCAGCGTAGGTTGATTCAATAAAAATGAAAACTTAAGAAAATCAACAGCAGAAGTATTTGTGGTTACTTTTTTATACCGGATAAAATAAATAAAACAAAATTTTCACCTCATATTAATCACTTTTTTGTCATAATATTAATTATCATAATTGTATTACGGTTGAATAATTTAGTTAGTAAATATTCATATTTAAAATTAAGAGACCTTGAATTTAATTTTCGAGAATATCTAAATATTTTATAATTGTTATAGGATTGATTTTCTTTTTTTTTTTTAAGATTAATAATAAATAAATACAAAAAAATTAAAAAAAAATAATTATCACAATTGTAACCGAATTTTGTTTTTCAATTCATTTATTACCATAAATACAAACGGTTGATAAATTATTTTTTTATAAAGCACGTGATTGAGAAAGTTGTGAAGACGCAGCCACGTGGCAAGATGGTTATCTCTATTTTTTTCTTGCGAATAGAGTTACGTTCTCTTGGGTGATAATTTTAACTGTCCCTTTATTTTTATTTAAATATTATGCTATACTTTACTTTGAACAAATTAAAAACTGTTTTTAATGAATTTAATTAATATCTCCATACAATCATATTCCATAAATCTATAGAAGAGCTATTCTTAAATTAAACATTCTATAAATATTAAGTTAATATTCAAAAAAAATATCAATTAATTCAAACATTAGAATTTAGACGCTTCGTATTACTGATTAACACAATAATGAATGTTTGCTTATTTGTAAAAAAAAATTGTCCCTTAATTTGTGATTAATATAATGAATGTTTCCTTATTTGTACGTCTTATTTGATATTTACGCCTTATTTATACAAATTCAATTTGGACAGTTCTATATAATGATGTGTCATGTGTATTTATATCACTAATACAGATTTCTCTTCTCTCAATTTGCCATGTGTCATTAATTCAGATAATGTATGTCATTTTATATTAGTATATAAATTTATGTCATTTCGATATTTAATTTCATAGAATTTTTCTTTTGTAGTGTTTTGGGTATTTATTTATGATAAATTGTTGAAATAGATTGCGAAAGTAAATAGTAAAAACTTGTCTTCTATAGAATACAATATATTCAAATTGTAAATATGCAATATAAATATCAATTATGGAGTCAAAAATCGAAAAAGGTCGGGTCAGTGCTACCGGTATACAAATGGCGACGGATGACGGTGTGTGACGAACTCCAGCCCCAACAACAGAGGTAGATTAGTGATAGGTTGCATTTCATGCATAATTTACATTGTATTTTATGTCTATTTTATGTTATAAATCATTATTATTCAGGTATTTTTTATGTTTTGTTGCTTATTTTGTATTTTAAGTTGAATATTGATGAAATATGAAGGATTAGAGCTGTTTCCGTGTATTTCAGGCAAAAACTAAATTTTTACGTAACCACACCGTAGTAGACGCGTTGTCCAAATTTGACCACTGTGAATTAGATTGCGTGTTGGACTTTTAGGCCACATTTTTGGAGCCTTTTGGACGTCTTGAAAAGCTGCTAGCTCAGTTTTGTTGTTGGATCAAGACAATTAACATTATTATTATTGTTTTTAGCTATTTTAAGGGGGAATTAGATTTTCTTAATTATGACAAATATATATACCTTGTGTATGTGATTGGCGGCTCTTTCTCTCTCTTCTCAATCTCATTCACGCATTATTGGGCAACCACCATTCCTCTAAATTTTGGCTTTTTTTCATCTATCATGTGTAAATAAACACCTTTCTTGTTAAGATATTTCGAAGTTCAAACTATTAACGTTATGAGACTTTTGCTTAAATTGTTATAAAATATTTCGAGTATTTATTTAGTTTCTGTGTTTTAGGTCTTTTATTATTGTTGGTATTGATTGCATGATTTGGTCAGTTGTGTGATTGAACGAATAATATATTGTTATTTATGATTGACAGTGTGTCACATTAGTCCTAATCTAGGTAACGAATAACGTGAATTTATGTGTTGGACATTTTTCATTGTTATAGATTTGAATAATCTGGTTTAAATGAATCACGGTATTTTTGGTTTCACTGGTTAAGATAGAGGTCTCGTTGATTCGTATTGTTGCCATAGATTAAATCATGTCAGGACATCTCGATGGATGTTTAGTGGTTAGGGAAATAGTATACAGACGTTCCAGAGTTATCAAGAAATTAAGAAATGATTGGTTAATCGAGTGTGTCACCATTAACTGTAACTTTTTCTATTTGAATGCTTTATACTAATTTTTTGTATCTATGATCAACTGATTGAGTTGAACGGAGAAGTACCTTAGTTAAGTCTTTATCATTATTGAATTTTCTTCATTTTAATTACTTCAGTTTATTATTTTCCTCATTACGAATTTTTAATTATTGTTAATTTTATTCTTGGATTCAATCATATTCTTGTCAACTTTATTTTATTTTTTTGTTTCGCCATTTAAACATTTTTTCACCAGTTTTTGTGGTTCGACTCTGCTTACTGTTTTACTCGTTATTTATTTTCTGAACAAGTTAATATTATTTTGATATGATTGACACCCTATTAATTGGCGATGAAGATGGTAAGGGTCGTTAAGATCTCTAATGGGGTCGGCAGATCCCGTCACTAAACCACTGATAGATGTATAAAAAAAATCTTAGTTATCTAATAAATGTCGTAAATCAAATAATCAATTAAAATAATGCATGGTTGATCTAATTTTTCTATAATTTTAGAAATTATATATTTTTACCACAATATTCTTCGATCTTGCGACTTTGATTGGATTTTGAAATTGATAGTACTCCTTTGTTAGAAAAAAATATATTTTAATAGATAGTATATGATATAGAAAAATCTTTTTGAAAAAAATTTATAAATTACTATTCATATGCTAAAAATATTATATATTGATTTTGTCAAACAAGTTTTTTATTTGTTTATAAAAAAATATTAGGAAGATTGAAAATTTGTGGACTTTTAACAAATGGAAAAATAAAAGAGACAAGTTTCCATATAACACGAGTTTTCTTGTCCTAATTATATATAGATTTAGAAACTATCTCTGCTAATTCACCAAAACATCATATGTCGTAATATGTGTCCTTCCAAAACAAATAAAAGGCAGCAAACAAGGCCTCGTTCCCTTGGTGTTGGGTTTGAGTTTTAGGGGAAAGCAAATTGTTATTTTTTAGACAATTGGACCTGGGTTAAGTATTAAAATATGGTAGAAAGTCTTGTAAATTTGATTGGCTCTTAATGGGTATTGAAGTGATTAAATTCGGCTATTTTATCGATTTTAGTTATAACTCTTTGAATATTTTGCAGTAAAAAATAATACATAAATAATCACCTCCAATAAAAATATCTTACTGTTGATCATCCAAGCTCTTTTAACATATAAAAAAAGAAATAAAAGTCAGCAAACAATACTCTTCATAAATTGGATCCAGCAAGCAATTTCCTTCTTTTTTATTTTTTTTTAAAAAAGCATAAATGGCCGTCCAACATAAAAACCACAAATTAGAGGACTTGATTATTTAAGAGTGAGTGGCACGCTCACCGACGGCAGCGCGTGACACTAAAAAGAGACGAATAATAGAGGGACGGAACTATGTAGCCAATGTGGAAGGCATATTCGTAAGGAGCACGTGGAGCGGTTGGGTTTGGCATGACAAAACTGTAAAGCCGGACAACGTGGCACATCCCCATGCTACATTGTTTGGTCTCACTCACAATAAGGTCAGTATCTCTTGTCCCTAAATACTGAGAATGTGTACTTGAATGTTCAGGGAAAGATCATATATAAATTGTTGGCCTTTCAGGCTTCAGGGGCTCAATCAGTGTTCTTTCACATTTCTTTGACATCAGTGCCACTAATGTTCAGTAGTAGTCAGGTCGTCTTAAGAACTTTTGGGACCCTAAACGAAAATGATTTTGGGGTTTTTTATTAACTGTATATTTATTATTTAAAATGTATTTTTCTTATATTTTGAGAGGTAAAATTAATAATTAAATTTTTATATTCAAGTTTAAAAAATAATTTTTTTCAATTGATAAAATAGTCAAATTACTTAATTTTTCTTGTGTCATTATTGAACATAAATAAAATTTAAATAATTTCAATTTTAAATAGGTTATTTCCGCGGATACTTCAATAAAAAAAATAGTTAATAATATTCCATAAAGTATCGACGCATTTGAGAAATAATTTACCTTTTGAATGAAGTTTAATATTGCAAATGGTGTTTTTTATATTTATCATTATAATTTCTTTTAAAATTTATAATTCATAAATAAATATATATTATTAATATCAGAATGCATGTTATGTTTTAAATAATTTTTAAGATTTAAACAATTTTGTTTCAAATTATCATCATCAAGAGATTTTAATTTTTCTACGTTATAAAGGAAATCAAAGTTATCTTCAATTATTGGATCAAATTCAACAATCATTTCAATTAAGCTTAAGAAATTTCCATTACTATTTTCATAAATTTCTCATTTGTGCCGTGAAATGCCAAGTTATTTTTCCATAAAGTTTTTACAGCAGCAATTATTCTTAATAGTACTTTCCTCCAATGCTCTTTCTCTTTATTTATTTTTTCTTGTAAATGTTTATCAATTGTTTTATTTTTAAGTAGTCTCATTCCAGTTTCAATCCAAATGTTCATATTTATAACGTGTTCATTATTTGTTTCATGACTTTTAAGATTAGCACTAAGATTTTTCTAATCTCTACGCCCATCATTTGCCAATTGAATGTTATTTGGTTTTGAACTAAATAATTTACAACAAAAGCAAAATACTTATCTAACTCTTTTGAATATATTAACCCTTTTCTATTATGTTTTTCTCCATTTGGTAATTTTTGGTTATAATGAAATGAAGAAAAGTGTCTAGAATTTTTTATCTATTGGAAAATCTAGTCTAATTGGACCTTTCTCAACTAATAAATCAATTAGATTTGAATCTATAGTATCCAAGTGTGCTGGATCATATATGTTTTCTAAATTTATTTCTTATTTTTTATTGACATCTTCATTATAATGAATTGTTTCATTACCTAAATTGTCTTCATATCCTTCATCATTTTCTAGTGAGTTCAAATTATTGTCTTTAAAATTTTCTTCACTATTTTCTACTAAATTTTCATTTAATTCTTCATTTGTTTTTTCTTGTATTTGGTGTTTTGTATTAATAGCAAACCTATCAAGTGCACCTTTTTTAGATTGAATTAATTCTTCAATTCTTCTCCTCTTTTTACGTTTTTCAAATCCGGATTCATGTTTTCTAGTAAGTAGCTAATTTAGAGCTCAATTGAAAAAATAAAAAATAATTATAAAAATGCAAAAGAACAATAGAACCTGATTTTCACCTTTAATACTTTATAATTCAATTATCTTTCCACCGCACAATACAACCTAAAAAAATAACAAAAACACAATTTAGTTTATAATAAAGCACTAGAGCAGAGCACATAATATTAGCTTCTATTAAAACTAAATTCGGTCACATTTGCAGTATAGTTCTTTTTGAAATTCTGAACCAATCACATGATATTACATAAGTTTCAACAACCAATCGCACCTTTCTATAGTTCTTTACTACTGAACCAGTTTTAGATTTTTTTTTTTAAAAAAGCAATTTAGTTTACATTTGCAGTATCTCAACTTAGAAACATAAGAATTTCAGTTAATGAAACATATAAAATCAACAATTAGAATTATAAGATGATATATTACCTCGAAACGCTAGAGCCAATTAACACAATTGAAGTTTAATTTTGTAATATGTAATAGTGTAGTTTTTTTTTTAGTAATAATGGGCCTTTTTCTAAAATGGTAGTATTGAAATTTGAAGAGTCCAAATAATGCATAATACTAGGAGAAGTGACACAGCGGGATTACAACAAAACAAAGATAAAATTGTTGAGTCCGTTGATTCGTGCACGAATACCGGAAGCAACCTTCTATAGACCTGTTGATTCACCGAATACTAGGAAAATTGACTTCCAAAGCACACATTTGGGAAAGAAAAAAAGTCTGTAATATTCAGAATGTCAAAAAACTGTCATGAACGTCCAACCTTAGGGTTTTTAACCCGAAACAAAAAACATAAGCAATAAAGACAAAAATGCCCTCAATAAAAAGTTCAGGGGCTCCGAAAAGGGCTTACAAGACATTTTTTGGGCCTGAAAAATGGGGATTATGGGTTCTACCCAATAATAACCTGTAGAGCTCGAAACAAGTTTCGATTTGATATGTTGTGCGTCCCGTAACACTTCCCGGATCAAAAGTTATGGCCCCTGAAAGTTCTGCTGATTTTTGTTGCATCCAAGCCCGCCAAATATTCCAACGCGGTCCGATCCACATCATTCCCCCCAGGTTGGAGAAAATTTGCCCGTGAATTCAAACTGGCATCATTAATAGAAGAATCACCATAGTAAGGAATCAAATGCTTCACATTAAAGACGTCTGCAATGCAAATGTGACTAGAAAGCTTCAACCGATAAGTATTGGAGTTGATCTTCTTAAGGATCTCAACCGGACCAATCTTCTTGGCAGAAAGTTTACTATAATCACTTGGAGGGAGACGGTCTTTGGTCAAAACGGCCCATTAAAAAATCGCCAACCACAAACTCAACACGCCGGCGGGTCTTGTCAGCGTAGTGTTTGTATCGAGCATTTGCAGCAACCAGGTTCTCATGAATAGTGCAGTGGACCATTTGCAAACCAGAGACAAAGTCAAATGCCTTACCATGAACTTTTTTCTGGCTTGGCAGAACAATCAAATCAAGGGGTCCTCTTGGTTGAGCAGAGTACATTACTTGAAAAGGGTTGAATCCTATGCTGCGATTAATGGCATGGTTGTGCGCAAATTCTGCCTAACAGAGCTTCTGATCCCAACCCTTTACGTGCTCACCTACCAAACAACGTAGCAAATTGCCTAGAGAATGGCTAACAACCTTCGTCTGTCCATCAGTCTGTGGATGGTAGGCGCTACTGAAATTCAGTTGAGTGTTTGACATCTTCCACAAACTACGCAAAAATGGCTGAGAAATATGGTATCCATGTCCGAAACAATGGAAGTAGGAAAACCATGCAGACGGTACACTTCTCGGAAGAATAACTGGGCCACATTAACAGCATCTGTGGTCTTCTTACAAGGAATAAAATGTACCATCTTGGAAAACCGGTCAACCACAACAAAGATAGAGTCATTACCTCATTGGGTTCTAGGTAATCCCAACACAAAGTTCATACTAATATCAACCCAAGGCTGGGATGGAACTGGCAGAGGCATGTACAACCCTGCATTAGTCGTTGCTCCCTTAGAGACTTGACAGATTCTGCACCGCTTCATAAACCTCTCAACCTCCTTCCGAATGGTAGGACAAAAATACTCAGCTTGGACAAGTTGCAAAGTTCTGTCTCATCCAATATGGCCCTCTCCATGCAGTTCCTGAATTATCTGAAGGCGAAGACTGCAATTCGGAATGCAAAGCTGACGGTTGCAAAATAAGAAGCCATCATGCAAAAAGAATTCGGTTTTCTTGCCAGCCTGGATGTCTTCTAGAACAATAGAAAAATAAGGATCATCAGCAAGTAAATCCTAAAAAGAGTCAAAGTCAGGTACCTTAACTTGCATCTGCATTAAGAGCCCATTCCGTCGGCTCAACGCATCTGCAACTCAATTAGAAACGCCAGTCGTATGCTTCACAACAAAAGTGAACCACTCCAAGTAAGCAACCCAGCGTGCATGTCTAGGAGAAATTTTATCCTGGCGATGCAAATACAACAGCACATTATGATCAATATACATAATAAATTCACTGTGGAATAAATAATGTCGCCAGTGTTTAACAGCCTGCACCACAGCATAAAATTCAACATCATATGTGATGTAGCGAAGCTGCACCCCGGAAAGCTTTTCACTGAAGAATGCTACCGGCCTGCCACGTTGACTCAATTCCCACCTTCGAGGCATCAGTATGTAGTTCAAAAGGTTGTGAAAAATCAAGTAACACCAGAATCAGAGTAGTAGTCAATCGATGCTTAATTAATTCAAACGCATATTCGACCTCAGCAATCCATTCGAATTTACTACCTCTCATACAATCTATAATGAGAGCCATAATACTACTAAAATGGGGAATAGAGCGTCAATAAAATGAAGCAAGGCCATGAAAGCTCCGCACCTCAGTAATTGAGTTCAGCCTAGGCCACTACTGAATCACGGAAACCTTAGTCTCATCCACTTGCAACCCTTCGCCTGAGACCACATGACGCAGAAACAGTACCCACGGTGCCATAAAAATACATTTCTTCGTAGCTGCATAAAATTTATGTTCTTGTAACAAGTTCAATACCTCTCGGACATGATGTAGATGCGCCAACGAGTAACACTATAAATCAGAATATCGTCAAAGTACACCACCACAAATTTCCCAATGAAGGGCCGAAAAAGCTTATTCATGACCCACATGAACGTACTTGGGGCATTAGATAACCCAAACGACATCACCAACCACTCATACAATCCCTCTCGCATTTTAAATGCAGTTTTCCATTCATCTCCTG
>CAODLS010323678.1:0-18425 GCA_948243855.1 Flueggea neowawraea
TGTAAAATTGTAATTGAAACCTTGAAACCAAACTGAAACCAGACCGGTCAAAACTAAAACCGAACTGGAATTGGAATCGGCCGACCAAAACTGAAGGGTTACGGTTTAGGTTCCAGTTCCACCCTTTTAGAAACCGTCGAATTGCCGGTTCAACCGACCCCATTCTTACCAATTTTACACAAATTCTTCTCTCTCAATCTCTTCTACACTCTCACTCTCTCAAAAATTCATTTTGCTATAAATTGCTCTTATTAATTATTTATACATTTTATTATTACAATTACTTTTTCTATATTTCTTAAAGTTATTTTTTACAATTACATTTTTCAAATTCCTTCTACTTTTTTTTTACTATAGTTTAATTTAGTTATTTTGTTATTTCATTACATTTAATTAATATTTGCATATTTATTTTGGAGTAATGAAAAATTTTGGTGGAAATAAAAATTTTGAAAGTTTTGAAGTTGAAAATATTGGAACTCAAAAGAGTCAAACTCAATCAATTCCCACCCAAGGAGATGAGGGAGGAGCAGGAGAAAGAGTTTCTAGTTTCAATATTTTTAAAATTCATTTTAAGAAAATTTCTAATTTAATTTATCATTTTAAGTTTCTAGTTTTTTTCTTTTCTACTTGTATTTTAATTTATCATGTATTGTTAATTGTTGTATAGTTATATTATATAATTAAATTCGGTATTGTAACCACAATATTCTTCCGCCACAAGTGAGGGCATCTAATAAAATTTAATGAGTTTTTTTTTTTCTAATTTTGTTTAAAATTATGTGATGTAATTACTAGTAGAATAGTTAATTTATTTAAAAATTATTAACAAAAATATTTAGAATACAATGTATTAATAGTAATATAGTTAATTATTAAATATAAAAAAATTTACAAACTGGAAAAAAATTAACGGGATAAAATAACGGATCAAAAAAAATTTCAAAAAAAAAAAAGGAAACCAAACCGGAATCGGAACTGAATCGGCAGTTGAACTGGTCAGAACCGAAACCGGATCAAATCGTGAAAACCACGGTTTGGTTCCGATTCTCACATTTCACAAACCGGAACCTGCGGTTCCGAAACCGGCAACACCTCTACCCCTATGAACAATTATTAAACTGGGCCTATGATTAAGCTCATTCTCATCTATTAATATATAAAAGTAGAATATAATTCCATAAAAATCGGATATTTAGCATCCTACAATTTTGACATGTGACATCTCAATTGTATGACACGTGTCACTTCTTTATTAAGATGTTTAATATCTTAGTTTATTTCTCATTCAGAAAACAAACAAATATGGAGGCAAATATTATAAGAATTTTAATATTAATTTTAATATTTTTATATTTTATTAAGATAATTTTTATTATAATTTTGAATATTTATAAAAAATAAAAATAAATTTACAATGTCCATAGGTAAAACTAATTTGTTAAAACGCAGCTAGTATGTTGAGCTGGCGAGTCCGAATTTGTTGGTGCAAATTGTAAAGAATCTTGTCGCGCAAGAATTCGTTGATTGGAGGCTGTTTCGGATAAGTTGGAGGGGACCCATGTTGGTTGTTTGACTCCTGATAATCCGTGTTTGCTGCTAACTGGGGATTTCAGCTTCCTTATAAGAGCAACAAATCCATTATTTAGCATGCGTGCGCTATTAAACACAATCCAGCGGATCTACAGTTCTCTTAAAACTATAAATCCACCTATTTAGTACATGTACATAGTACCCTGTCCATAATCGAAAAAAGAAAAGTTAAGGCTACGTTTAGTTAAAAAATAATTTTTTATTTTTTATCTTTCATTTGTTTTCTGTTTCTTAAAATATAATGAAAAATAATAGAGAATTGTGATTATTAAAGAACAAATTTTCTGCTTTTCAGAAAATTTTGGAAACTTTTTAGAAAATTTTTGAAAAATTTTTACAACTAAACATGCCCTAAAGTTCGGGCTCATGGATCAACAGAGTTAAATTATTTTAGTGAAGTGGCACTTGTACGCATTTTTTTTTATAAGCCCCTCGTATGTATATTAAAATGTAGTTTTTATGTTAAGTAAACTCTTTCATTGTCCTGTGGCTTGGCAGGTATGGACTTTGGTCCTTTCTAAATTCGGCTTCTCATGGTCCATTCATTACTCTATTGTTGATTTCTTATACCAACTCCATGTTCACCGGAAGTCTGCAATGCCACTTCTGGCTGTATTTGTGGCATATTGTTATATTGGGAAATTCCGAAATCCTGTAATAGACGTATCTTCGTTGCAAGGGAAACTAATGCTGAAGACATTAATTTCCGTAGTCTAATGAGAAGTGCTTTTCAGATGAAAACATTTGTGAGGTCTTTTGATCATTCTATTTATGCTATTTATAGATGTCCTCACATTATTTTCACTTGATCCAATTTGTAATTGTTTCATACACTAATCTCGTTTTGGTTGTATTTCACATTGTTGTATTCATGCATATAGTTTTTTAAGAAGGATCACTTATCGAATAGAGTTGGCACTATAAAAACTTTTCGTCCAATCACTAATTTGATGGCTGAAGTTTCAATATAATTTTATTACTTACCCAAAAAAGGTAAACTCTATTCGTAAACTAATCTGTTAAATGGATTTCTATTTTCAAAGATTCAAACATATTAAAGCAGAAGCACCTCTTCTTATGATGCCATGACAAAATTAAGGGTCTCTTCCATGGATTTTTCTGAAATATTTCTTCATGTTAAATGAATCTATAAAGATAGTGACTTATAAAAAAATATTATACGTGGCAATCGAAAATTGAAGGGAATAATAACTTGCTCTAACCTTAGTTGCAAATCATTTAATTATTGGAAGCCTAGAAAGTCCGAGTTGTTTGCAATTAATGCAACTTCTGTTTTTGAGGCAAGCAGCAGAGGACACTGAAATGGAGGCAGTTCGAATTTGGGAACTTGGTTTGTTTTTGGGTCTCTCTCTCTAGAGGCTAACTTGTGTTATTGGATTTGACTTTTTCACTTTTTGCTGAATGTAATTGATGAACTTACTTATCAAAAAAATAAATGCGACTTCTTCACTTGTAAGAGGCGCCGATGAGGATTGCAAGTTTTCCTCTTCGAAGATAATTTCATTTTTTTTATAAAAAATAATAATATCTCTTAAATTTTATTAATCAGTTCTCATTTTTAGTGAAAAAATATAATATTTATAAAAATAAAACGACATCAAAGAACTGCAAGTAAAAACAGACCATGACCAACAAACCAAAAATACAAGATCGGAGGATAATTTAATGACAAATAAATTAAAATTAAATGAATAGGCTGTGTGTTATTTAACTTATTTTAGTTAAAAAGTTAATCTGAAAGCATAAGCAAAATGTAACAGTAAATTTTTTTGCCTCAAATATATGCGGATTAATAACGATATTTTTGTCCAAAAAATATTACCTTAAACTTTCATTTCTAAAATATCCTTCGGTCTAATTTTAAAAAGATATTTAGTAATTAAAATTTTTAATATAATTTGATTTAATGTAGTTGAAGTTTACGATGTATCATTAATGCATTTATACTCATACTCCCTCCGTCCCATAAAGATATGTCACCTTTTTTTTTATTTGTCTTAATATATAGACTTGTTTTTGTTTTCAAATTAGTAGTTATAAGATATTAGATCAAATTATCCTTATTTAAGTATATATTACATAAAAATTTTAAATTAGTGAGATATTGTGGAGAGTATTTTAGGAATTTTCTTTTGAAGTTAATTTTTTAACTAATTATACTAATTTTTTTTAATCTGTGTAAAAAAATATCGTAGTCTATCTTTATGGGATGGATAAAGTATTTGAATTGATGCATGCTTGGTATTAAATACATACTTAGTATTTTTAGTACTCAATAGTCGCATGACATACACAAGATTAATACAAGTATAGAAATTAAATAAGATCAAAGCCGTACATGCCATAAACAAGATTGATATAATAAAGTAGTGATACATAATAATAATAATAATAATAATAATAACAACATTGATTGGGTAATATGGAGACAACAGTAATAACGGCTGCAAATGAGCGGAGCCGCTCATTCGACTCCATTATTAATGGAAAGCCCATCAAGTCAAGAAGAAAAGGCCCATAACACGGCTCAAATCAAGGCTGCATTTGCAACGTGATTACCGTACTCGGAATCAACTCATCTTACATTACCGAGTCAGACTCAGTGTCCTCTCCTACACGAAAGCAAAAGAAGCCACCACCACCTCGCCTTCCTCACTCACTTCCACAGATGACGGAAATCCCCAAAGTACCCTCACTTTACTAGCAAATTTACCAAACTCGACCACTCCATTGATGGCCTAACACTAATGGGCAGAACAGTATTTCAATCGCTCCCTCCGTTATCTTCTATCTCTGTAGCGATCAAGATCTCGAAACTGCACCGTCACTCGTCAAAGAACTCCAATCGCAGTGCCTCGATTTGGACCGAGCATTACGCGACCTCAATGACCTGTTGGAGTCCTGCCTTTTCGTTTATGCTTCCTTCTCCGATCGCGTCCACGCGCTCTCCGGCGATGCGGCTTCTTCGCTGACCAATCTCGACTCGTTGACTCGAGCTCACTCCTCTGTCCCAGGTCCATGTGCACTCAAAGCCTATTTTATATTTTTCTATGCACGTATATTTTGATGCGATCTTATAGAAATTGGAGTGGTTTTTTGTGTGTGCAGATGGAGGGAAGAACGAGCAGGTGTTGGGAGAGGAGCTACCGAAGCTGGCGAAGGAGGTTGCGAGAGCGGAGATGGTTCGAGCGTATGCTGGTGAGTATTTTTTCTGGTATTATATGGTATGAGAATGTGAATTGTTGTGGATTGATGTTATCGGAATGTGTTGTTTTGATTGGGAAACCTTAGTTGATTGGTGTAAATTTCCCTACGGCGGTCAACTGTTAGTCATTTTGAACTAGGTATTGTTTTAGCAATTAAGGTTATTGGCTTCATCTCTTAACGTTGTTAGCTTAATCTTGAACTTGACTTGGATGTTAGCGGTAGATTATATTTATTTTTTCAGCATCCAAATAGCTGAGAGAATAATTTCAATATACGATATTCCCACTAAACGAAAACAATATTTAAGGGAAAAAAATATACAAAAGGGCATCAAATATAGAAATCGTCACTCTAATCAGTTTTTAATATATTTACTCATTTTATTTAATTTTGTATTTACTGAAATTAACTTAGTGTTTAAATATCAAGCAAGGCTCCATATAACCGTTTCTCGGACATATATAACTTTGCAAAACATATTCAAACCACCATTATCACTCAGGTAATATGCCAAATAGATGACGTTAAGAATTATCTTGTCCCATTATTGTTTCGTTAATGGATTTAATTAAATACTGGTGTTCTTTTCTTGAATCAAATACTGATGTTAGTGGCTGAAGTTAGGTAGCTCAGTTGGTAAGCTACCTACACTTAAGACCAAAAGGTCTTGAATTCAAACTTCAAGGGCACCCACATTTTTCATGTTTATTATGAAGATTTTTTTTACCAATATTATGGGGATTGGTCTCTCCCTTTGTAAGACCAATAATGAATAATTATGTGTGTGAGAGTTTTGTTTTTAATAAAAAAATACTGATGTTAGTGATCAAATAGTATTGCACAAAATCAGAATTCAGTGATGGCAGAAAAAGAAGTTAAAATTCAATGATCACTTTATCTAAAAGCCTTAATAAAATTAAGTGAAACCCTATCTTTTATCTTAAAAAATGGAGAAAAGATGGCCTCAAAAAAAAAGAAGAAAAGAGAGTGTACAAAATGTGAAATTGAAATTTAAAATTGAATGATAATCAAATTGGAACCTTGACACTAATTAGAAATCAAATGTTGCATAAAATATGAACGAACATATTGTTTTTCAAAATAATTAGAAAACAAATATGAAGGAGAATATATTTTTTGAAGTCAAGTAAAATTTTAAAACAAAAATCGTTTGCAGTCTATTAATACTTGCATAAAATATGAATAAAAAAAAATCTTTCATAAGTATACCAATGACGGAACCTTCTAACACAAGAAAAAACCGGTGAAGTGATACTCTTTCCTTTCCAACATCAAATAATCTCAATAAATAGGAAGCCCGATGCTGAGCAAAATCGCACCACAACAACAACAACCAACCAACCAACCAAACAAACCAAAAAGAAGAAAAGAAGAACAATGTCACCTTCACTACCTAACACTTTTATCATGAGAACATTAGGATTACGCAATGTTCTCTATTGTAACCAACTAGATACGTACAGAATATTCTTTGGGCAATGAAAACGACATTGCAAGCCCTCGTGCAAAGTTTCAACTAGAAGGAGTTGACGAAAATTTATACAACATAAGATGCTGCTACAACAAGAAGTTATGGTCGAGTAATGACGCAAGCCTTATTCAAGCGACGGAGAAGAAGGTCGGGGAAGCGACATTGTTCAGGGTTGAGCCTCTCAACTCTGATCATAACAAGACAATTCGGTTGATGAGCATGAAGCTTCAATGCTATGTATGCTTCGCCGAAGCCGATTGGGTGTTGAAAGAATAATCAGAGACTCCTAGGAAGGACTAGCACGATGTCTTCACAGTCGTCAACTGGGATTCGTTGGTGATACTACCCAAACACGTTTTCAAGGCAAATAATGGATGTTACATTTATCCAAAGTGTTTTCCTCTGTCTAATGTGAAATATGGTTTGTATGCTTCAATCAGTGATATAGGAGACAAACGAGTGGCGAACGAGATCATCACCCGTTTTTATCAGACGATCGATATCAAGAAAAATCATGCAAACATCTTTTGGAAGATGAGACCTTCATGGAAATATCGCTTTTATCCTAAACCCGATGACATTGGTGAAAGTATTGGCCAGATCATGCTTTTCAGGCTTGATATTTTTGCGCAGCTACTCTCTGAACCAACCAAAGTCGAAGCCATCATTTCCAGATACGATCACGCTACTGGATCTTATAGCCATTTCCTGCCAACCAGGATTGGTAATGCTAGAAACGTCATTGCTCTTCACAATGTGTACATGGGCACACTATGCATTAGAGAAGATAACAAGTTTGTATGATCCAAAAATATGGTGTCAGAACAAGCAATATAACAAGTGGAATAATAAAGAGAACAATCACACAGAACACAGAGATTTACGTGGTTCGATCAAAGTGATCTATGTCCACAGGCAGAGAGGGAACAATTCTATTTCACTATTAAAAGACGGCTCATACATCTTCTAGGTTATATATGTTTCTCCAAGCCACATATTTATAAAGTTTACAAAAGTTCTAGTTATCATATACCAACCCTAATTTTAAGGCCCATTTAAAACAATAAGACACGACCTATTTAGCCTTAGTCCATGTTTTACTAGGATAGCTTCAACATATTACAAAGAAAAAATCAATTCAACTCAACAATTCTCCACCTTGAATTGAGTTTTCTTTCTTCTTTTAATTCAGAATATAGAACTACTCCTCTGCCACGCTTCGAAGGGCATCAAGCTTAAGCTTTGCGAACATTCACCAAGTCCAAGTTATACTTGAACTTTTCAGTAGCAATTGGCTTAGTCAACATATCTGCAAGATTGTCTTCAATGGCCACCTTCTCAATAGAGAACAAATTATCTTCGATCACATCACGAATAAAGTTCAACCTAACATCAATATGTTTTGTCCTCTCATGATAAACATGATTATTTGTCAAACACAAAACACTTTGACTATCATAATAGATTACTGACTTAGACAAATTTAAACCCAAACTACCAGGAAAACCATTTAATCATATACCTTCTTTCACCCCTTTTGTCAAGGACATGTATTCCATTTCAGTTGTAGACAAAACAACTATTGGCTGCAAAGAAGCTCTCCAGCTAATAGCACACCCAAACAGAGTGAAAATGTAACAAATCAATGATCTTCTCTTCATAAGATCTCCTCCATGATCAGAATCAGTAAACTCAACCAATCCACTAGATACATTACTATTCCCATATACCAAGCATACACTACTTGAACCTTTCAAATATCACATAATCCACTTAACTACTTCCTAGTGAGCTTTGTCAGGATTACTCATAAATCTGCTTACAACACTAACATCAAAAGCAAGATCTGGTCTAATGCACACCATAACATCCATTAAACTACCAACCACACTAGAGTAAGACACACTCTTCATGTACTCCACCTCCTTATCAATGTTAGACAATGTACTATGATCAAATTTAAAATGTTGAGCCAATGGAGTACTCACCGGTTTAGAGTGATCCATATGGAAAGCCTGCTGTAACTTCTCAATGCATTTCTGTTGTGAGACATACAACAAGCATGCATTTTTGTCTCTCCAAATCTCTATCCCCGAGATTTTCTTAGTTGCACCCAAATCCTTCATCTCAAACTCACTACTCAACAATTATCTTAGTTTGTTAATTTCAGCTCGGTTCTTAGCTGCAATCAACATTTCATCCACATATAGCAATAGATATATAAACAAACCATTAGACAATGTTTTAAAGTAAACACACCTATCATACTGATTTTGCATAAACTCATGAGAAATCATAATGCATCAAACCTTTTGTACCACTGTCTAGGTGACTGCTTCAACCCATATAAGGACTTCTTCAACAAACACACATGATCAGGTTTTTCAGATTCAACAAATCTCTCAGGTTGTTTCATATAAATTTCCTCCTCTAGATTCCCATGTAGAAAAGCAGTTTTAACATCAAGTTAATCAAGCTCTAAGTTAAAAATGCTTAGCATGGCTAAGAGGACCTCAATAGATTTATATTTCACAACAGGTGAGAACACTTCATTGTAGTCAATCCCCTCCTTCTATGAAAAACCCTTCGCCACAAGCCTTGATTTATACTTAGGTGGTTCATCATCTGAAATCTCATCCTTTATTCTGAAAATCCATTTACAATCAACAGGTTTCACTCCTCAGGCAAAGGTACAAATTCTCAAGCTTGATTCTTTTGCAATGATGCCATCTTTTCATCTATGAAACTAAGTCATTTTTTCGAATCTTTACTCTCCACCGCCTCCCTGTACGATCTTGGTTCCTCCCTTTCTATCTCTTCAGACACTGCTAAAGCAAAAGCAACATGATTAATGATATTAGCACTAACACAATCCACATACCTCGTAGGTCTCCAAATTTCCCTTCTCAGTCTCCTCGTTGCTATACTTTGTGAATCATTCTGGTAGATCATGGGTTGTTCTTCAGGTGTGTCATGCACACCATTTCCCTTTGGAGCATCGATCTCAAACTCCACATTCTGGTTAGCATCCAGATCAGTTTTACTAGTACCTGCAAGATCACCAAACTCCTTCCTTTGGCCAAACATAGCAGATTTATCAAATGTCATATCTCTACTAATAATAAATTTTAGGGTTCTATCTTCAGTACACCATAGTCGATAACCTTTCACCCTAGTTGTATACCCTAAAAATATGCATTTCATTGCCCTCGACTCCAGCTTGCCATCACTAACGTGAGCATATGCAGGACAACCAAATTTTTTCAAGCCAGAATAATTAGAGGGTTTACCGGACCATATCTCTTGAGGAGTCTTAAAATCAATTGTAGTCGATAGCGATCTATTTACCAGATAAATAGCAGTGTTAACTGCTTCAGCCCAAAAATGCTTTGACAACCCAACATCTATCCTCATGCATCGAGCATGTTGTACAAGTGTTTGGTTCATCCGTTCTGCAACTCCATTCTGTTGTGGCGTATGGCGTACAGTGCAGTGCCTCACTATATATTCTTTTCTGCAGAACTTGTCGAATCCTTGTTATAGAATTCTAACCCATTATTTTTTTTGAGTGTTTTGACTACTTTCCTAGTCTCTTTCTCCATCATAGTCTTCCACTCCTTGAACTTCTCAAACACTTCATCCTTAGATTTCAGAAAATACACCCACACATTTCTAGAGAAGTCATCAATAAAAGTAACATAGTACATGCATCCACTATGAGACTCCACCAGAGAAGGACCTCATAGATCAGAGTGAATATACTCAAGGACCCCCTTAGTAATGTGACTACCCATACTGAACTTCACCCTGCGTTGTTTATCCATAACACAAGTCTCACAGAATTTCAGCTTCCCGGTCCCAGCACCATCTAATAGCCCTTTCTTACTCAAAATGGAGAGTCTCTTCTCACTCATATGCCCCAATCTTCGATGCCACAACTCTGTACAATTATCCTTCTTATCTACAGAATCAATAACTATGGAGCTCGACACTGCCGCCATTCCTAACACTGAACTACCCATCAATGTATAAATCTCATGTTGCAATCTGCCTTTCATCACCATAAGAGCTCATTTCAACACCTTAAGAACTCCACCACTTCCAAAGAATGTGTACCCATTTTTATCCAATGTACCCACAATGATTGAATTCTTTCGCAGTCCAGGGACATACCAAAAATTCAATGTCCTAACCAATATGTCATACATTCTAATCTGCACAGAACCACTACCTTTGACACTCAGCTCTGCATCATCTCCCAACTTTACACTTCCGTTCCACCTGTAAAAGTAGTGAACAAATCTCGTGAATAAGTCATATGATATGAAACACCAGTATCTAAGATCCAAGATTCTGCAGAACTAGCTGTACTAACAGTTAAAACATCTCCTCCTTCTCCCTTGTCAGAACTATCCTATTTTTCAGAATCTTTCTGAGCTACTACAACATGCGCATTCCCATTCGACCCCTGTCCAATTCTCATATGCCTTTATGGACAATTCTTTCTAAACTGCCCATTCTCTTTAAAGTGAAAGCATCTCAATGCAGCTTTCGATTTTGAACGCGTCTTACTACGACCTCCACCATTTCGTTCCATGCTCCTGCCCCTACTCATAGTTAACCCAGTCTCCACACTGCCTTCCCCAAAACCAGAAACTATTTATGCAATTCTTTAGACTGTAGAGCATCCTTAACATCATTTATCAAGATACTATCCCTACCATACATCATAATATCTACAAAATTTTCATAAGAGCTAGGCAAAGAATACAACAAAATCATGGTTTGATCCTCTTCCTCAAATTTAACACCAGCTCCATTCAAGTCTAGAATAATTATGTTAAAGTTATCAAGGTAGTCTTTTACTTGCATACTTTCTGACATCTTCAAGGTGTGCAATTGCCTTTTTAGATAAAGTATGTTGGTCAGTGACTTTTTTCTGGTACTTGTTTTCAAGTTTCTTTCACAGGCCAGCTGTTGTAGTCTCATCGGCTACCTCCCTCAGGACTTCATCTGTCAGACTCAACAGAATCGCACTATGTGTCCTAGCTACAATCTCTTCTTTTTGTGCCGCTGTCAATTCTTCAGGTAATTTTTCTTCCTTTTCTATTGCTTGTGCACACTTCTGATAAACCAGAAGCGCCTTCATCCTCAGCTTCCACAAGGTGAAATCATTCGACCCATTGAACTTCTCAACTTTTGAATTTCTGTGAAGATATCTTCCTTCTGCAGATCTGAACTCAGATGTTTGTGGGATCTGATACCACTTGTCAGAACAAGCACTAGAACAAGCGGAATAATAAAGAGAACAATCACACAGAACACAAAGATTTACGTGGTTCGATCAAAGTGATATACGTCCACAGGCAGAGAGCGAACAATTTTATTTCACTATTGAAAGACGGCTCATACACCTTCTAGGTTACATATGTTTTCCCAAGCCACCTATTTATAGAGTTTACAAGAGTTCTAGTTACCATATATCAACCCTAACCCTAAATCCCATTTAAAATGATAAGACACGTCCTATTTAGCCTTAGCTCATGTTTTACTAGGATAACTTCAACATATTACAAAAAAAAAATCAATTCAACTCAACACATGGACGCAACCATCAGGGAGGAAGCCAAATTACAAGTCGAAGAGCTTTTGGTTTCAAGGAAAGTTTATGACATGGATTTCTGGTTTGATGATTCTTTGGTTTACAACGAAAATTTCGTCGCCAGGGCCTTGGATGAGACCACCAATTGACTTCCAAATACAACTACGAAGAAACAACCTAGACTGGAGAGTAGAGAAACCATAAGCAGCACTTATGATACTAGTTCTTCAGTGAGGTTGAGCATGGCATTTAGCTTTGTGGCCACCATTCCACTCATTAAAGACGTACTGTCCTTCACACCGAAGGCTGAGATTTCAACCGAGGAGGAAACACTCATGGGGTAAAGCAACAGAGACGAATTTTACAATGGGTGCTGTTGTGAGAGCCAATGTTCCACCAAAGACTCAAGTAACGGCGGAGATGGAAGCAACGGAGGCCAAATGGGAGATTCCTTTCTCATACACTCAGCGAGACCTCACTACCAGAGGGGAACACGTTGTTGAAACAAAGGATGACTGTGCTTATTTTTGCACCAATTGCTACAACTTCAATGTCAGAATCTCCCAGAAAAAACTTGCAGACTCAAACGAAATGCCTCCTATTTATAATGACTCAAACGAAAGGTATACCTATGTGCCTCCTATCCATAATGATTCTTATTATAGTACTACAGAGTTATTTGACTAGTGGTTTGAGAGAATCTGAGGATTCAATTCTCTTGTACATTAACCAAGGCCATTCGTATTAGATACCTATTTAAAATTATAGGAAAAGAATAAAAGAGCGTATGTGGTGGGTTCTGAGAGTGAGTTTGAGTCGTAACTAGTGTGCTTTGTGATTGTAAAACTGAACGTTCCTTTTGATGGGTATCTGTGCATCAGAACTCATCATCCACATGTGTCGGTTATGATCATCTTATTTATGTATTAATAATTGCAATAAATAACAGTTTGTGTGTGGTATTTTTATAATCTCCGGACACAAATATAACTAGATGATTTGTGGTTAAAATGATGGACATATATGGTAAGACAATTTGCAACGTTAAATTTACAAGAATTTGTGGTGTGTATTTTTGTATTTTGGCTCCATTAGTCAAATTCTTCCCATAAATTTCGACGTGCCGTTGATATCCTCCTCTGAAGACATCATTTTCAAATGTTTTGCTTTGGTCTTTTACAAATTTACAAGAATCTGTGGTGTGTTTTGTTTTTTTTTTTTTTGTAATCCGACGGGCTTTTACATTCGAAGATATCTCTCTTTTATGAAGTCCTATCTCAGAAGATGGGAAAATGCTAAGTTAAGAGTTGGTTTGTATTGACTGAGAAGTTTAGTATCGATGCTAATCTGTTAATAATGATCAATGCCTTAAACTCTTAACTCAGTTTGAGAATTAATTTTATTTTAAGTAATATGGTCACCCCCACATACCAAAGCAATATGCAAAAGGATGGAAATTATAAAATTTTAATAAATAAAAGAAATCAGAAAATCTTATCTTTACTTTGATGAAAGAAAACTCTAAAACTAGTAGAAGGATGGAAACTATAATGGATATATTCTTTGTGAATTTCTCTCTTCGAAGATAGAAAAATGCTATTTGCTTTGGACTGGATTGAGAGGCATAGTGTCTATGCTACTCTGTTAATAATATAAAAAGGCAAAAAGTAGTGCCTTCCAATTTTACTTAGGTGGATAATTAAATTGATTTTATGTGAGATGGCCTGTCTCACATCACCAAAGCAATATGCAAAAAAATATAAAAAGGACGGAATATAAATTGAAAAAAATAAAATACAATTTTTGATAACATGGCATGCTAATGCCACTAATTGAACAAATTTTGCTACATCATCAATGGCCATTTAATGCTACGTACGCCATCACTTAATAAAAAAACTAATTGAATGGCTCCGTATGACGTGGACCTAATTTTGGGTTTAAAATTTTAAAAATTTAATTTTTTTAATTGATATGGTCTTAAGAAAAATAAATATGATGGTTATAATGAGGACAAATCAAATAAATTTGGAGTTTATCTACAAGATCATCTATATACTTTATAAGAAAAAAATAAAGAGTGAGTGCTCGTTGAAATATGTAATTATAATGAAAACAAATCAAGTTATGGTGATTAGAACCCATGACTCAAATGTAGGATCGGATCTGATATAATAAGGGATGAAGTTCAAATTAATTATGAACACTATAATATATATTTAAACACCAAAATATCAAAAGGTCATCATATGTCTATCAAATAATGGTTCTCACAAAATCCTCTCAAGTAATGAAATATTATTTATCAACAGCAAAAACATACACATAAGCAACTAGGGTTGGATCGATTCTCGGTTTGGATATCGTTCATCCATATGCCTATTAAATAATGGCTCTCACAAAATCCTCTCAAGTAACGAAATATTATTTCTCAACAACATAAGCATACACATAGGCAAATCGGGTTAGATCGGTTCTCGATTTGGATATCGTTTAAGCATATGTAGTAGTAATATGCAATCTAGACACCCTTAGTCATTGAGAAATCATGGTTATATCAAACTAAATTTAGGAAAATAATTATACATAAATATTTTTTTACGAATATTGGTGATATTCTTTTAATCTACATATTGAAAAGATATCATTAGCTCATTTCAAAAAACAAAACAAAAGATAAATCAAAGAACTTTGCACTTAATATTCAATTTGAGATATCATGTAGATCTTTTAATTTACAAAGATGTTTTCACATAAATGTTCATTACCAATATTTAGACTTCCAATATAGCTAATAATTTTTAGTGGGTAAGAAAGGAAAATTTTATATAAATATATTATAAAAAAGGTAGGTCTATCTAGTCATTGTAACTACATTAGTTGAATAAAGATAGGCCTTTAATTTTGGTGTATCAAGAAAAGTCCTACATAAATAGAATCCTCTGAATAGCAGCTATTAAAATGTTATAAGAAACATGAGACTAAGAAACCATTAGTAGCAAGCAAAGACACTAATCTTAAAATAAATATATATTAATTATAATATACATTAATTAAAATACATTAATTATAATATACATTAATTATAAAATCAAAGATTTTCAATAGACATTAATTATTAAATATACATTAATTGGATTAAGTATATATATTAATTTGAAATTAATAGTTTAAATATGAGAAAATACAAAAAAAATAGAAAAATCAAATAAAATCATATAGACTAGCCACCTCAATGACCTTCGATTTACTTTTTGTCAAAAATACTATAACATATATGATATATGATATGATTTGATGAAAGACTAACTAATGTTACATTTGCAAACTGATTGAAAGATTAGGATTTTTTATTTTTCAAATAGTTACTAAAAATGTAACTTATTAGATGAAAGCTAACTTTCAGTATTTAAATTTCAATATATAAAAAAATCTAAAATATTATCTTTACTTTGACGAAAGAAAATTCTAAAACAAGAAAACGATAGAACTAATATTGTATATTTCTCTTTTGTGAATTCCTCTTTCTGAAGACAGAAAACTTCTTAGCTTTGCCTTGATTTAGAGGTTAGTATCGATACTAATCTGTTAATAACACAAAGAGCAATTCCTTACACAAATATTGTTACTTAATAAAAAAAAATATGACGATAAACTAACAAACCTTTTTTTAGATCATAGACCTCCCAAAAAGGAGGCTTATCCCCATAAATCCTTAAAAAAAATGAAATATCTCATATCCAATCCATCTCATGTCTTGAACTTAAAACCTTATGATCTTATACGTGAATGTTTACTAATTAAATTATATATCTAAACTCGGCTAAGCTAACGAACGTTAAATTTACAAACATATTGGAAATGTATCTTAGGTGAAAGGTTGTGCATTTAAATTTTAATAAATAAAAAAATTGTAAAATCTTGTCTTTGCTTTGATAAAAGAAATTTCTAAGACCAATAAAAGCTAGAAACTATAATGGATATTTTGTGAATTCCTATCTTTGAAGATAGAAATGCTAAAGTTAGACTTGCTTTGCCTGGATTGAGAGGCTTAGTATCAATGCTAATTTGTTATTAATGCAATCAGCAATGCCTTACAATCTTAACTTAGACGGATAATTGAGTTGATTTTATTTGATATGGCCGTCCCACAGTACCAAAACGATATGCAAAAGACGAATATAAAATGGAAAGGATATAAATTACAAAAATTATAAAAAGATATTGCATGCCACTTAAATATATTTGCCGCGTCTTTAACGATTGATAAAATGATACCATCACTTAACGAAAAATCTAATGCAAAACTAACAGTTATTAGATCTTCAAATAAATTGAAAGTTTTTTTTTATAAAAGCAGAGACTCTTGAATTAGTGACCGCTGCCGAGACATTTCAACGAGGTTGATACTCTTTTAACGACCTCTTCATGCTCAATAGCTCAGAAATCTTATTAAGAGAAAAAGAAAATCAATAAGAAGGTTACAATCTGTCCGAAAAAGAACTAGCAAAGCTAATGGAAACGAAAATGTTCCAATATATTAAGATCATCATAAATGGACGAGCCACCACAGAAATCCGGGTAGGTATGCCATCAGCTGAGCTCGAATACTGACCTGCCATGATTTGCCAATTTATCTGCAACCACATTGCCTTCCCTGTAAATATGGGAAACCACAAACTGCATTTGGGCCAAAACAGCTAGACATTCTAACCATTCAAAATGAAACTTCCAAGGGACGACATTACATTTCGACTTGAAAAGATGCACAACATAAGATGAGTCACTTTCAAGCCAAAACCTAGTCCAACCCATTCGCCAGGCCTTCTTCACTGCAAAAATAGCTGCTTGTAACTCAGCCTCAAATGTCATACATGTTCCTGTGGGAAAAGAGAAACAACCCTTTGGAAAACCTCTTTTAATGCAGAAAATGCCGCCTGCACCAGATGCATTGTCAGTGGCGCTATAGGAGCCGTCCGTATTAACTTTGGTCGAATCATTAGGTGGAGGCTGCCACCTAACCGCAATGATTGTCTTCGCTCACTACAACAAAAAAAATATCTTTTGCAACGGAATAAATTCGTCGCAAAAGGAACAAATCCGTCGCTAATCAGTTGGCCACAACTTTCGGTCGCAAAACTTTATGGCGAAATCTCGTCGCTAAAAATTTTTTGCGACGAAATTATCGCCATTTTTGCGAGGAGTACAACATTCGTCGCAAACATCGGTACAAGTCAAAGGCCATGTAGCGACGAATTCTTCGCCATTTTTGCAACGAAATAATTCGTCGCAAAACTTGAAAAGTTGCTACGAAATCGTCGCAATATTTTTGAGGCGATATCGTCGCAATAAGATTTTTTTTCTCTTGATTTTATATTTTTTGTATTTGTTGTTATTTAAAATTATTTAATAAAAATGGAAAAATTAAATTAAAATATTTAACATTCGAATTAATTGAAAACTATATTTAATATTTAAATGTTAAAATATATTAAAACTATTTAATATTTTTGAACTCTAAAATACAATAACTACATAAACCTATCTAATTTGTCTTCTCCTCTGATTTCGATCTCCGTTTGTAGCGCTTTTGAGCGATGATAATCATTCATTTTATTTTCCAATTTTAGCATGATTTCCAGTCCCTTAAAACTTCCAAGCAAATAAAAGAATATAAATACCAAGTCATTTTATGTGAGGGCATTGGAAAAGTTGCCATAAATCATCTAAATCTATATTTAGATAAATGAATGAACTTACAGCTTCAAGCATTTTGACCTCTTACAGTTGCAGCGCTTGCAGGATGCTCCAACATGCTCAATTTTCTGCCTGCAATGTGCTCAAAACAAATCAATCAATTTTTTTTAAGCAATTTCATTTCTATCAGAATTTGGTTACTTATTCATATATACCTCTTTGTTTTGGGACTGCTAATGCCATAGTCTTCACTTCCTGTTGATGTTTGAATAGCATTTTCCAAAATTTCACATACTCAAACAAATTAAAGACAACAATCAGATCACTTCCCTCAGCACATAATAATTTTGCAAACAATTGATAATACTTTAAAACCATCCTTCTCATCCTTTTCACGGAAACACAACTCAATCCACCCATTTCATTCTCTACAGAAAACCAAAAACACTAATCACTACACAAAATAAGAACAAATCAAACAAACAAAAATTTTCGGCAAAAAAAAAACAAAAATAGTACTAAAAACCCAAAAAAAAGCCGAATCCGTTACCATCACCAAGCTCCCAAACCCAATTCCGCGTCGACTGAAACAAAAATGTTTTGTTATAGTTGCAACACAAAAAAATGTGATATATGCTAGACTATGAATTTCTGGAGGTCTAACATACCTTAAGAGCTCCAAAGACACGATTGCCCGTGGTTGTCTTCACAAGAACAACACTAATAGTTGGTACACAAGAGAAGCATTTATCGGCACACAAGAGAATCACAAGGCTTCTCAAAGTGAGTTAATTGCAAAGAGCAAACTAATTC
>CAODLS010323722.1:0-14176 GCA_948243855.1 Flueggea neowawraea
GTGCCATGTAATTGCAGGTTTTTCGGATTCATTATCTTGCATATGATCTTATATGCTGGGAATATATATTTCTGGAGGCGATATCGAGTGAACTATCCATTCATATTTGAGTTCAAACGAGGGACAGAGTTGGGTTACAGAGAGGTCTTGCTTCTAAGTTCTGGTCTTGCAGTACTCACACTGGCTGCAGTGCTGTCAAATTTGGAAATGGAGGTGGAACCCAATACTAATAGCTTCCAAGCTCTCCCAGAATTAGTCCCATTGGGTTTACTCATAGTAAGCTTTTGCACACATTGCTTGATTTATTTTTTCATGTTTTGGATATGAATTGTCTCAATCAAATTCCTTTATATATCCTCTGCTTTTGATTTTTTCTATTCATACTTGAGTTTCTGTGTTTCTTTTGTAGCTTGTGATTCTTATAACAATCTGTCCTTTGAATATCTTATACCGATCGAGCCGGTACTTCCTACTTGGATGCATTTTTCACTGTATATGTGCTCCTTTTTACAAGGTAACATGATTATGAATTTCAAACCAAGTATAAAAATCACTCTCGATTTTCGATGATAATTATCTTTGTTGGATCCGGTAAGTCTTGGGGAGATCAGTCTCGCTTGTGGGTCTAGTGAAAGAGGCTTAAAATCTCCCCATTAAGTGTGAATCTCTTCCACATTGGGCTTAGGTCTGCTTCCCCTGCAACGAAAACCACTCTCAGTAATTGCGGAATTTTATTCGGCCTCCTCGAGTACTAATGTGCAATTTTTAACCTAAGAGCTCTTTACATGACCCCACCAATCTACAAGTTGACCCCACTCACACCAGACAATTCACAAGGGTTTTACCAGTCAACACAACTCTTTACCGTCTTCGGACCTGGGTGCTCGGGTCCGGTCATCACCACGGTGTCACCAAGAGTTTCTTCAATGACTCAACCCTTTCGTCTACGAGCTCTTTCAGCCGCTCACACAGTAGATCTGGGATACACCAGTCAATACAACTCTTTACTACATTACCACACTCATTTCAAACCACCACCGCATCATACTCGTTCTTGCATGTTCCAACTGAACCATTGTCTCTCATACCACTTGTTAGACCCGAAGAGTCTTTGGGAGATCCACCTCGCTCGTCGGCCTAGTAAAAAAGCTCATAAGTGGGTCTGATACCACATCTTTAACCAAAGCTTTAAGGCAATGGACTATGATTCCATACCATTTATAAGTCCTTCACACACACTATAACTCTCCAATATAGGACAATTTACTATTCACACTTGCTTCCTAACAATCTTAAATTTGTATCTTCATTGTCTACAGGTTTCCATCTCAGATTTTTTCTTGGCAGATCAACTTACTAGCCAGGTTTCATAAGATTCTTTCCTTATCACAATTTTCTTGTTGATTGTTATGTATGATCATTAATGTTTAATTTTATCTGTGTTTCTAGGTGCAAGCTTTTAGAAATTTGGAATTTTACATCTGCTACTACGGTTGGGGAGACTTTAAAAGAAGGACAAACACATGCAGAGGAAGCAATGTTTATGAAGTATTTTACTTCGTTGTAGCAGTGATCCCGTATTGGATGCGATTACTTCAGGTATATTTTCAAGAAAAATTCTTCTTCATAAGTTGCAGCTGAATTTTAAGTTCTTTTTCCTGACTGATAATCTGCAATCTTGTCAGTGCCTTCGCCGATTGTTTGAAGAGAAAGACTCGCGGCAAGGCATCAATTCGCTGCGATACTTGTCAACAATTGTCGCTGTTGCCCTGAGAACAAGTTATGATTTAAACAAGGGAATGAACTGGAAGATCTTGGCTGCAACAACATCTGGTGTCGCGACAATATTCAGCGTGTATTGGGATCTTTCAATTGACTGGGGTCTACTGCGTCCAAATTCAGTAAACCCATGGCTGAGAGATAAGCTTGTCATACCAAACAAAAGGATTTATTTTATAGCAATGGTAAGAGGATAAATCTTTATTGATTCGTCATTTCGCGTGCGAATGTTTTCTCGCTAGACATATTTCTAGTCGAACAAGTCCTAACTTGGTAGTGACTTATGGTTAATGGCAGGTTTTGAATTGTGTATTAAGACTTGCTTGGATGCAATCGGTTTTGGACATCACAAGTACTCCTTTGCTCCACAGAACATCATTTATTGCAGTCATTGCCTGCTTAGAGATAATCCGCCGTGGCATATGGAATTTCTTCAGGTATGATACAGGATTGCATGTCTTCATATGAATGTACGTATGTATGTATTCAACTGACAGAAACTGCAATTGCATTGATTAGGTTGGAGAATGAGCACTTGAGCAATGTCGAAAAATATCACGCAGTTAAATCAATACCATTGCCCTTCTACTATGATGATGAAGATGATGATGAAGATGATAATGAACACATGCGAGATTAAAATTGCATATAATACAAGAAAGCTGATGCGGTTTTTGAACTGCCAATTTTGCAAATATACCCTTCTTTTCCTCAATTATTCTGTATAGTGTTTATTTGTTAGTTTACTTTTTCTTCATTTTATTCTACAATGTAATGTAAATAATAGGAGGGGAAAAAAGCTCGCAGAAAAGTGAGCTCATTAGTTGCAGTTGTTGTCTTCTCGAAATGAAATGATATGTTTCACAAGTTTCCTGAAAATATCTGTTTTCTTGGAAAGAAAATAACAAGTGACAAAGCAAGACACAGTAGGAAATGAAAATGCCGTCAGCCAGAATGCCCATAATCTTGATCTGAATCATCTCGTGTTGCAATGTGGCTGGAGAGTTGGAAGCTGAGTTTTCAGTTGTTACAACACCAGTACTATCATCACCCTGGCTCTTGAAAACGGATGAAATTGACAATGGATTGTAGGTGGAACTGGCTTTTTGAAGACCTCTTATGGCTTTCATGGTTGCAAGTATGCTGCGATATATATCCATGGTTTCCTCCCCAAGATTGGACGACGTTTCAGGTGAGATATTTTCCTTTTTATTCGATGGTTGATCCGACTGGTCTTGCGCATCGCTGGTGGACTCGATGACTTCTGCCTCTACTGGAAAAAGTAGCTCCAGATTTGCCTCACAGTCTTGAACTAACCTAGTTAAATGTTCTATTGGAAATATGACTTGAATACTGCAAAAGTATTACAAGTTAACGTGGTCTTCAGTGAAGAAACTATCCACGTTGCCAAGACTTTGTCTAAATAGGAGACCTAGTCTTTTGTTTAGTGGATTAGTTGTTGCTATTTTTCATTTGTGATTCTTATTTTATAGCTTAGTGGTTGCAGTATTTTTCTATTGGTTCAATTGGAAAATTCTGTATTTAAACTCAATTGTGGAATAAAATTAAAAAAGACCATTTGTCTGTGTCTTATGTTCCTCCATTATTCATTTCCAACATAAAATTTCTAACAGTAGTATCAGAGTCATCTTCTTAAGAAACCTGTAAGTGATTAATAGAGGCTTCAACCATGAAAAAGATAAAGAAGAGAAAAGAAAGAAGATGAGTTGTAGGGATTGAGAAATACAAGTGTCCTCTTTCTTCCAAATAGAATATCCTTCATTTTGTCCTCATTTTTGTAAGGAGTTGTGCGGGAGAAAGTGTTTTATCAATGTGGGAAAAACACTTCAGTAAAAATCAAGTATACAAAAAGGGTGAGTGTAACACCATGAGTGTTAATTTGTGAACTGCAGAGTGAAGGGACCTACATGTCCATAAATTGAATGCTTGTGAAGAGACCTTACCAAGTCTTTAAACTGTTAATTTTAAAGACCTTCAAGTCTATAAACTGTCAATTCAAAAAGCTTACATGTCTATAAACTGAAAATTTTGAAGACTCATGTGTCCATAAACTGAAGACCATCAAGTCTTTAAATTGAAAAAAAAAATGAAAGATCTATGCATCTATAAACTGAGAACCGTAAAGTCTTTAAACTAAAATTTTATGAAGACTTATATGTCTATAAACTAAAGTCGCTTTGGTGTATTATAGAAGTGAAGACCAAGTTGTTAACATTGTTCGCAAAGACTTTACCCAAGCTTGTTATGTTAAGGAAGAAATTTGAAACTTTGCAACATCCAAGCCAAGGAGGAGTATTAGAAATATAACTTGAATACTGCAAAAGTATTGCAAGATAACGTGGTCTTCCGTGAAGAAATTACCCACGTTGCCAAGACTTTGTCTAAATAGAAGACCTAGTCTTTTGTTTAGTGGATTAGTTGTTGCCTTTTTCAGTTGTGATTCCTATTTTATAGCTTAATGGCTGCAATATTTTTCTATTGATTCAATTGCAAACTTCTGTATTTAAATTCAATTGTGGAATGAAATTAAAAAAGGCCATTTGCCTCTGTCTTGTGTTCCTCCATTCTTCTTTTCCTCCTTAAAATTTCTAACAGTTTCCGTTTTAAAGAAAGGTTGTCGTAGAACAAGTTGTGTGAATGGTAGACGTAAAACTCATCCTGTTCGTTTATCGTACTTCTTCAAAATCTTAACTAGCCCTGTTAAAGCAGAAAAGTGAATGCATCTTAAAGAACAATTGAGAATTTATATTGAGCTGACTGATTATATACAAGGAACCATGACATCAATTGGCTAGTTTCCAGCCCACTTGCAAAATTCAAGGAGCTATAATTTTTTTTAGGAGAACCATCTCTCCATGGATGCTAACCAAGTCTTTGCGAATATCCATCATTTAGTCACTAATTTTGCTCTCTGATGTAAAAACTCCATCTTTGCTTCTTCTTCCTTCAAAGAATCAGTTCTTTCCTTCAACTCTAGAGATTGCACAACACATTACTTACATTTTTTTGAAATAAAAATGGATTCTACAACAGGAGCCACAAATAAGTAACTGCAACCAAGCAATTCAACTTACCTATCAAAAAAAGAAAGCAAAGGAAAAGAGAACAATTCAAATATTCATGCATCCCAAACACAACAAGGAATATGCACTTTGAGCATATAAGAGATGTTATAGGTGCAAATTAGAATTCAAGCAAAAGCTTTACCTTCTGCTCTTTTAATGAAATTTCAATTTGTTATCTTTATTTCTTGTGAATCTTCTCCTTTTAATCCTAATGCACTAATATCAGATGTATTATGTTGAAATCGTGCCTTTCATAGTTGTGAATATGCTCATATCCACATAACCATATCATGCTCTTGATTCAAGAAAGTGGTCATGATTGAGAAGTGACGCATGTCCTACATCCATGTTCTCTATCATATTGTTAATAACCATGTTATACTACAATCTAGGATAGTGGTCCATGTTTAGTAAATAGTCCATGTCTCTCCTAGTTTTATGTTACGATTTTTTTTTTTTGTATTTAAGCAAGCTTTCTCAATGAATCAAATGTGCCACTTTCATAACTTTCCCATATCATACTGCAGCATATTAGAAACTTGGAATTGGAACGCATAGGTTCCCCAAATTCAAGAAAAGCATGGTAAGAAGTTGGCAGTATCAAAAGCGCCAACACTATTCAGTACTGTATTAAATTGATGTTTTAGACAAAATACTAGAGAAGGGCTCGGCCTTAGGGGATGATGTAATACTCATGCAGGAGCTACAAAATGGAAGCGATAGAGGTGAAGGTCACTAGCACAACTTGTAAAGGGATTGTTATTTCTTGTTTATATGTTATTTGAATGTTGTTGATATCTTGTTTATATGTTATTTTAATGTTATTTATATGTTGTTGATATCTTGTTTATATGTTATTTGAATACTGTTTATATGTTATTTGAATGTTGTTTATATGTTGTTGATAACTTCAATATACAATAAACAGATATTAAACAAATTCTAAACAAGTTTTAAATAAGCTTGAGAATTTTTGTTGGGTTTGTAAATCTGTAATTTATAAAGTCGGCTATGTTCATCTGTAATTTATGAATATGAACCGCGTGTAGGTGAAAATGGCCTTTTTTCAAAGAATTTTATATGGTTTTAAATCATGGTAATGACACAATACACCAACAAAACTTTTCAATATTTATTCCATACGACCCACTTTTGCTTATTACATATGCACATTTCAAATTTTGTCTACCCGCGCGTCACTTTTCAAATACACAGACATGTATTTTTATCCAAACGGACATAGGTATATTCGTACGGACATGTTATATTGTTTGCATGATGTTTATATGTTATTTTTTTGTTTATATATTATTTGAATGTTGTTATATAGTGTTGATATCTTGTTTATATGTTGTTTACGGGAATTTTGTATGTTCAAAACAATAAATAAACAAATCTGAATTTTTATATGTTGTTGATTTGTTGTTGGTACCTTGTTTATATTGTGTTTTCAACATGTAAACAACCTACAAATAGCATATAAAGATCATATAAATAACATACAAATAAGTTTTAAACAAGTGCAAAAAAATGAATAGATTTTAATCAAATTCTTAACAAGTTTTAAACAAGAAACAACTTATGAAATTCATATAAACAAGCTTTAAATAAGAAACAATATACCAACAACATATTAACAAGTTTAAAACAAGTCCGAAAAATGAACAAATTTTAAACAAATTGTAAACAAATTTTAAAGGATACAGTTAAAATCCAATTTATGAAACTAAAAATGTAATTTATAAAATTTATCACCTAATGCACATAATTTTTAAATTTCTATCAAAATAAAATAAGTAGACCCTATGGATCTATAATATATTAATGTAAGTGTCGTGAATATGTAAACGACCCTTTTAAATCCATCTATTGAGAGAGTAGCATATAGGGTTGTAAGTGGGCTGAGCCTACTTCTAAAAGGGCAGCATGCGGGCTGAGCTTAAGTTCGCCTTCGAGCCAAAGTAATTATTTTTTTAATTTTTTAAATATTTTTAATATTAAATATATTGTAAAATAAATTGATTTACTAATTATTAATACTAATAATATTGATTATTAATTATAGAATATTTAATCATGTTTAATGATATTTAAGAATACATTTTTACATAATTATTACTAAATTAATACGTAAAATATCAAAAAACTATAAAAAGTTGTGGTAATTACACGGTTCACCCACAAAAGTTTGCAATATTTCTTTTGTATGAACATGTTATGCTTATTCCAGATACATTGTACAATATTTCTTTCGTACGCGCCACTTTTCAAATTTATTGTTATGTATTTTCAAATTTATGGCATCTTGTTTATATGTTGTTGGTTTGTTGTTGATTTGTTGTTAATGTTGGTATGTCATTGATGTTTTTCTGTATTTGCAAATTCAAAGTGTCTTGTTTGAATGTTGTTTATATGTTGTTGATATTTTTGTTTATATGTTGTTTATATGTTATTAATTTCCTGTTTATATATTGTTTATATGTTATTGATATCTTGTTTATATATTGTTTTCAAATTCAAGGCATCTTGTTTATATGTTGTTTGAAGGTTGTTTGAATATTTTTTATATGTTGTTGATATCTTGTTTTATATGTTGTTTTATATGTTGTTGATTTCTTGTTTATATTTGAATGTTGTTTATATGTTGTTAAAATTTTGTTTATATGTTGTTCTGAAATTTAAGTCGGTTTGTTTTATATGTTGTTGATATCTTGTTTATATATTGTTTGAATAATATTTATATGTTATCTGAATGTTGTTTATATATTTTTTATATCTTCAAAATATAATGAAAAGATTCTAAATAAATTTTAAATAAGTTCAAAAAATGAAAAGATTCTAAACAAGTTTTAATCAATTTTAAACAAGCTTGTAAATCTATAATTTATAAAGTTGCCTGCGTAAATTTGTAATTTTGAAATTTTTGCCAAAATATAGAAAGTAAGCCGCATAAATTTCTAAATTATAAATCTGGGTCGTGTTATCTGAAAATGACCTTAAAAAATTTAACTTGTTTTTTAGTGTGGGCCATGCTAGTTATAGGGCCTAACCATTGGCTCATACCCTTAAAAACTTAGGGCCAAATTTTACAGTTATGTTACATTTAGCATATAACATATAATAAATTTTTTAACAAGATATTGCTTATAGCAGTTATTGGGAAAATATGTTATTTCCTCTATTCATCTATCATATTTTTAATATATATATATATATATGTAGAGAATTTGACACTTCTATTAAAATTACTTATACTTTAAAAAATGTCGAAAAAACTTGAACTTTGAGAATTGCGTCAAATCTAACCCGACGTTAGTGCTCCGTTTATTTTTACCATTATGTGCTACGTTGACATGTATACGTGTACACATGGCATATCCACATGTTAGTGCCACGTCTTTAATGGGTTTGAATATATGCCACATGGCATTTAACGGTGGAAACTAACATAACACTAACACCATGCTAGATTTAATAAAACTATCAAAGTTTAAGGTTTTTTTCGACATTTTTTAAGTACAAGATAAATTTAATAAAAATGTCAAAAGTTCAAATTATTTTGATTTATTTAATATATATATGTGCGTGTGTGTGCGCGCGTGTGTGTGAAACTCCCTCTATCAGTTTATAGAGTTAACTTAGCCACTCTAATTAGCAATAACCAAAACTAACGAGCCACAACAGATTTGCTTATGTAATTTATAGAATTCAATTTTTTTTTGATAAGTAGAATTCAAAATTTTTAATGTTAATGGCACTAGCATCCTTAAATTTATTTCTTCTCTCTCTTTTGCTCCTTTTATTTTATGAAAAGCATGTTTTGAAAAATAATTTCTAAAAAATGCTTGCCGTGGAAAGTAAATTTCAAGATAAGAAATATTTCTTGTTGTTTGATTAATATACGAAATTACAATGGAAAAATGTTTTTCAATTTTTAGATAACAAAAAAAATAATTTTATGATCATAAGTATTAATATTTAATTAAAATTTTGGTGAGTTGTTGTAGTATGATGTACCAGGGACAGAAGAATCCCTAAACCCTAAATCATGGCTGCCTCCATTCATTCCCTCAACCTTCTTCCCCTGTTGTACGAGAATCATTCACTGTAATAACCACTTCCTTTAAAACCCAAACACATTTAAGTCACAACCACACCTAAAAAATGAACATGAATATCACATTTAAAATATTAAATTAATCGAATATAATTTAAGAAGCACTGTGATATATGATACATTGACATATTAATTCAAGTATAAACATATAACATTTTTACCCTACATATACTTAATTATCGACGAATTTATACACTTTTTGTGTTTTGTATAGGATGAATGAGAATGCATGGAATGTGGAAGAAAAATGATGAAAAAAAGCATGAAAAAGGAGTTTAAAGAGAAGTTAGAGTGATGGAAAAAAGTGGAAGAAAAATCGGCTCAAGATGACACCATGGTCATCGTCGCACCCTATGCCATGACGATGGTGGGAACCAAAGCTGAAGCCCACACTCAATGCCATGGTCGTGGCCATGGCCAAAAATTGCTCCAAAATCGTGACAAAAAAGACTCCCAACCGCGGCCAAAACTTGCTCCAAACCGTGGCCACACATTATGCCGCGACCAAGCCCCAACGTTCCAGTGGGAGGCCAGAGTCATGGCCTCCCAAGACCATGGTGGTGGCCCTTCCAGATGGAGAAGAGAGAAAATAGCGAAATATATGCAAAGTGTGGAAACCAAGTGCACATCAAGGGGCATTTTTGACAAATGAATGCTAGGGTTTTGTGGGCATGTAAAAGGGTATAAATATTCCTCTTATTTACTCTTAAGAAATCTTTGGATCATTGTCGTTCATTTTCTTTAAGAACATTTTAGGTTAGGGTTTGAAGAAAATAGGGAAGAGCTTAAAGGTTTTGAGGATCCTCTTTCAAATTCGATATCGAAGAGGCGTTCTCTACATCAATTCTTCCTCTTTCTCATCGTATTTGTACCATGCTTTATGTTTATGTTTATCATTTTATTGAGGTTTTCATTAATATGTTAGCTTAAATTTATTGTTAGGACTTAGAGATGTAGACTTTTGATGACTATTTGTTATATTCATGAATGAGTATTGTGTTTTAAATGTTATATCTTGTGTTTGCTTTGGATTTAATTAAATGACTTGTTTATGAATGAATATTATTATGCTTGATCACTATGATGATATTAATGATAAGTTTAGGTGAATGATCGAAAGATGAAATTTAGATGAGGTCCACAAGCATTGAACTTACTTAGCTTAGGATAGAGATATTCTTTGTAGGTAAGGTGTTCGATGAAATTTCCTAAAGACTTATGGAGTCTAGTTTAGTTAGGTTTAACCGAAAGGATTGACCTAATAAATATAGACATAGCTTAAATGAACTCAAAAGAGGCTTTAAGCGGGTAAAGTGGAGAGAACACTCAAAATCCGTTAAAACCAGTTCATTAATATAGTAAATAGGAGTATTGCTCTAGTCTAGAAAGAGCTAACATTCATTTTATTATTGGTTGTCTCAAATCACTTTTGCTTCACTTGCCTTATTTGGTAAATTCAGTGTTGCTTATATCAAATATACCAAAATTCAAATAGCAAAATTTATTGTTTTCTTTTTACGAATCGATCATTATTAGTACTCGTTTCTGTGGATTTGATACCCTAGGAGTACTCCGAAGGTTAAGACTATATTGATAACCATATACTTGCGGGGATTCGATCACACTGAACTGGTGAAAACAAATTTTTTTAAGAAGGAATGTTACAAAGAAGCTACACAATTAAATACATTTAGTTAACAAAATAATATGCAAAAAATAAAAATATCTTTAAAATGAGATGCAACAATGATAGGTTGCATTTTAAGCATATTTAATGTTATATTCTATGTTTGTTTTGCATCATAAATTATTGTTATTCATGTCTTTTTTATGTCTTTTGTCTTCTTTGGTGGTTTAGGTGGAATGTTGGTGAAACGTGAAGATTTGGAGCGATTTTGGGCACATTTCAGCTTGGAGGGCACTTTAGCATGACCATGCTATAGAGAGCACGAAGACTAGACTGACTTATTCTGTATTGGGCCGCATGTTTTCACTGTTAGGCCTCGAAAACTGAGCCACATAGACGTGTATGAGGGATGCTGACCTATTTTCACAGCGGATCAAAACAATTAACTTAGTTATTATTTTTAGCTATTTTTGAGGGGAATTAGGTTTTCCTAATTAGGATACATATATATTCCCTTAAACTCATTATTTGGGAGGTTTTTGAATACCCTATGGGGGCAGCACGCCCCTCAACTCTCTTCTTCCGTATTTTTCATGTTTCTTCTTCACATGAGTAGCTAAACAATTCTCTAATCAATGTACTTTCAAGGTTCGATCCTATTATGTTGTGAGACTTATGTTTTTATATGTTATTAAGTATTTTGAGTATTTATTCAATTTCTATGTCTTAGTTCCTTTATTATTATTTCAATTAATTGATTGAGATAGTATATTGTTATTTAGGATTGATAGTGCACCACATTAGTCCTAATCTAGGTAACGAATAACGTGAATTTATATGGTTTGGGCATTGTTCATTGTTATGGATCTGAATAATCTAGTTTAAATGAATCACGACATTTTCGGTTTCACTGGTTAGGATAAAAATCTCTTTGGTTCTTACTGCTGCCATAGATTAAATCCTGCAGGGCGTCCCGAGAGTTGTCTAGTGGTTAGAAAAATAGTCTGCAGGGCATCCCAGAGCTATTGGATAGGTAAGAAGAGATGGGTTAATCGATTGCGTCACCGTTAACTTTAACTCTGTCTATTCGAATATTTGATATTTATTTTTCGTGTCTGTGATTAACTGAAAGGATTGAACTGAGAAATATCTTGGATATACATTTATTCTTATTGATTTTCTCATATTTTCATTGCTGCAATTTTATTATTTCCTTCATTGCAATTTTTGATTTCATTGGTTTCTATTCTCGGCTTCACTTCCAATTTTTGCAACTTTATTTTATCTCTGTTTTCGACGAATAAATAAGCTTTACTAATCTCTGTGAATTCGACCCTGCTAACTGCTATTTATAGAATTATTATTTTTGAGTAGGAATTATTTTGGTGGTTTGATAGCCTATTAAATTTGGCACTGTTGTCGGGGATTGGTGTTAAAGTTTATTTATTTGTTATTTTGTTGTTTGTTTTGATTTTCTTTAGCAGTTAAGAAAAAAAAATTGATCATGGATAGTGACTTGCATTACTTTGGGTTCGATCAAGATCCATATGAGGTATGTATTTCCAAGATTGAGCATATGCTTTCAGAAACTATTATTTACAAACTTACAACTCAGGATGGTGGGAGCATCAAAATTTCAACTGTAGAAGGGAGCCCGAAAAATTTCAGCAATTTCATCCTGCATTAGTAACTCCTCCACAACTTGACTTTGAAGATAGAATTCAATCATTAGAGGATGTCGTACAACAATTTCAGAAAACAACAGAGGCTAGTTTGCAAGATATATCAAAATACATAAGTCAACTAGCCGTTGCAGTTAATAATCTGGAGAATCAATGTGAGTTGGTTGTCTAAACTACTGATGATCCAGCCCATGATGTTAATGTTGTCACGTTGGAGAATGATGAGTTACTGAAACTACCTGACTGTGTGACTGCATTTCGGCATGATCATGCCGAAAGCACTACAACACTGACAGAGGTAAGTACCAAGGTAGAAACTCAAATTCTAAATTCTGATCCAATTTTTATTTTTGAAGATGACCTAATATGCCCTAATAAGTCAGTTGAGTGCATAAAAGATGAGAATGAGAAAGCCATGAAGAGACATTCACAAAAGTTGAGGTAAGCATTCTTTCATTTGATTCAATTGATCATGAGCATAAATTTGTTGAATTTCTTAAAGAATTTTGCACAAAGAAAAAGAAAGTACCATAGGAGGATGTTCCTGAAAATTCTTCAGCTATGCTTTATCAAAAATTACCTCTAAAGAAGAAAGATCCAGATATGTTCACTATTCCTTGCACCATGGGAAATACGAATATAAAAAGTGCAATGTTAGATTTAGGTGTTCTATTAGTGTTATGCCTCTTTTAATTTATACACGGTTGAGTTTGGGATCAATGCGAGAAACAAGAGGTGTAATACTGTTAGTGAATGGTTCTAGCACTTACCCGAAAGAAATGGTTGTGGATGTTTTGGTGCAAGATAATAATTTAATTTTTTCCAATGATTCTTATATTATGGACGCAGATGATGAGGATTCTCATCATTCATCACTAATTTTGTTGGAAAGATCATTCCTTAGTATTGCAGGTGAAAAACTTGATGTGTTCAAATAGTGAGATCATCTTTGAGATTCAAAAAAAATTGGTGCATTTCTATATTGACCCAGGATGAAAATTTCAAGTTCGTCCAGCTAGTAAGACATTAAAGAAGCGTTTCTTGGGAGGCAACCCAAGGTTTTTATTATTATTTTTGTTTTTTCATTTTTGTTTTAATCATTTTTATTTTGTTGTTTGATTGATCCAACAAATTTTGTGCCTTCATTCTTTAATTTGTGATTTTTCAAGGATTTAATCGCACTTGGTTGAGTTTGATTATGTTTCAGTATAAATAATTAGAATGGTATGAAAAATGAGGTGACTAATAATGCAAGAGGTGAAGAAATAAGTGTGGGGAAAGTTACAGAGGTAAAACATGCGTGTAAAAAATCTGGGTTCATGGCAACATAAGGGATGACAAACTTGTAAATTTTGAGAAAAAAAAAAGATGCAGTCGCATGGTCAAACTTGGTCAAACAAGCGGTGACAATTTTGTAAATAAGTAAAAATCTTCCAATGTGCAACAACCCTGATTAAAGATTGGGATTTTTTGGGACCACATCTTTATCTTGCTCTTGTCTCCTCTGTGCCGCCATCACCATCAACAAGGAACCAAGCTTTCCACCATCTTCAAACTTCAACCATGCCATACACCAATGCACAAGTCTAATACCATGGCCAACCACCGCCATATCCACCTTCGCCATACACCAAAGAAGCATTTCTTACACTCTTTCTCAATTTAATTTTTATATTGTCTTTTATGTTACATTGAGAACAATGTGGTTTTTAAGTGTGGGGAGGGAGATTTTAGTGTTTTTTACGGAGATTTTAGTGTTTTATATTTTTTTATGTTTGTTATGATTTATTTGTTGATGTGATCTTTTATTTTTGTTCGTTTCTGCATTTTGTTGAAATTTTCAACATTTTCAAGTATTTTGTATGTTTGTTACATAATTGCATTG
>CAODLS010323791.1:0-10563 GCA_948243855.1 Flueggea neowawraea
TCACTCAATTTAATTTCACAATACACCTCAAAAATCATATTAATACCAAAAAAATATTTACACTCCAAAAATATCATTAATTAATTTAATGATATTTTAAATTAAAATTAATCCTTCAAAAATAATTAATTCGAAAAAAAAAATTCAATGAAAAATTTACCCAAAATTAGTCAAAAATATTCAAGTTATTACATATAATGTTATAAAAGCCTAGACATTATGTTTAATGCAGTATTATGATTGATAATTACTGCCAATTATGTTTTACATAGCCAACTACTTGCATGAGAAATTTGGAAAGCTTGGAATCGAAGGATTTTTTAAAACTGGGACACCTCAATTGATTATATTATTTGCAGATGTATTATTAATGTTGTTTTCTTGTTGAAATGTAAACATCGTGATTTACTGGTGTCTTGATATGATGTATTTAGACGTTTGGACACCATCTTCTCTTGGGATTAGATGTAAAAATCCTTGTTGGCTCCCTTTGTTTTTAGGGGGTGCCTTTTCCCGTTGTCCACTTCTTTGTGGATGATCTCTTAATAAAATTCCTCAATTATAAAAAAAATATTTATGTTGATAGAAAGTAGTCTATCCAAAGCGGATTAGGTCAACTCTAGTTTGGTCAAAGTGAGAACCATGACTATAAACCTATTCAATTAGGTTAGCTATATTGACTAACTAATAAATAAGTTAGTTTTTTTTTTATGTTGTATGAGGGCTTATTTAGCATGACTATATAAAGTGCTACATCAACCCTAACTAGGGCTGGACACTTGAGCCACTCAATCATTTAGCCATACACAACACATGCTCTTCCCATATAGAGATAGGGTGGCATCAGCCACCAATGGAGAAGAAGGAGATCTTGTTCTTCGTATCTCACCCCGAATCCTGCGTTGTGGAAATTTTTGTAAAGCATCTAAACTGCAAAAATATTCAGCATTCTTGTCCTAATAAAATCATAGTGTGCTTGCAATATCGACATATCAACTAGATCTTATCCTTGTAATTCATTGTGTATTCTATATAAGTAACTCGTCCAGTTTATTTTTGATTAGTTCATTATACTAGTTTAATTTGATTCCATGGATACCTTTAACTTATGAGTAAATAATTATTTAATTAATCAATTTGTAATTAATTAGTTAAATATAATTATTTGATTAATAACCTAAACATCGTTTAAAGATATCAAAAGCATAAAAAAACGTGCCCACCAAACAAAACTTGAACTTGGTCCTCTGGTGTGGGGGAAATGAGAGTTTGCCAAGTACAACAACATCATATTATTAGAAGAAATCAGAATTTAATCAACTTAATAATTTGATAATTTTTTAGTTGCTTTCTTAGTGGCTTATGCCGTCGAGTTCATATGTGCAATTTTGCCACGTCAGCAAGACCAGTAAATTGACATATCATTGTTAGATAGGACCTTAATTTTCACGTGGCAACATTAGCAAAAGGCCACTTTGCAATCAATAGACTTGTAAGTTATTACTTCTGTAATCAATTCCAATTCAAGAGATCATGAGTTTGATTTTTTGTAAAAGTAAATAAAATAATTTATAGAAAATGGGTATGTTGCCACAACATTTAACGACAAATCTTGACGGTCCATTGATGGCACAAAAATTGTGTATGAAGTTGTTTTATTAAGTATTGTTTATTTTTTTATAGGTAAATATAGCTTATATTATTATCACAACCACTAAAACAGTAGCCGGATAAAAAAAAATTCTACTGAGAATCTCCACACGATAAATGGTCTGCTTTCAGACAACCATTGCAGGCATGAAAATACTCTGCAAGCAAATTAAATATCATAACCAGAATAAATAAAGGAACTACAGCTGCACTTAAGTGGATTCATAATACAACAAAAGAAAACATTTTAAGTGGATTCATTCTCAAAAACTCTTCTATTCCATCCCTTCCAGATTTTCCAGAATTGTATATTCTTTTACACAAAATGCAAAGACAAGATATTTTAAGTCATCATTAAGACTATAATATATTTTTTTAATTTAATTAAGAATTGCAGCTTGTTCATAGAATGCACCCGATAGAGTATGGTAATATGTTGACACGTATCCGCTGTAATGCAATTTTTACAGCAGCCAGCTAAATTCAACACAGCAACTGGCAAGCTGGAGAAAAAAAAAAAAAGATAGCCACGTCACTTCACCATATAATAATATTATGCCCATACATGGAATGGTTACGTTACCGTGAAGATGAAAGAATTGGTCGTAAAAGAAGAAAGAAATTGTCTTATTAAAAAATGATGCTATGGGTTCCGAATTTGAACAGTGCCGGTTACGCGGTAGCACTCAAATGATACCAAAGCAAAAGCCAATTAGCGCTGACTTATGTGTCCTATTAATTTATCATTCACCACCACCAACCACTTCTTCATCAATCTTTCTTTCCAAAATTCTTAGGCGTTGCATATCATTGCCATAATTTAATTTGTTCACATAAATCGTACAGTAAATTTCTCTTGACCAAACATCGGAAAATGACTACTTCTGTTCGGAAAATATCAATGCTTTTTGCAAAAGTAGCTGCATTCATCATCTTTACTTCACTTCTCCTAATCTCAGGTTCCGAAGCACAACTACCCTCAGATTATTACTCTAATTCATGTCCTAATGCACTCCGTGCAATCCGAACCGTCGTTAGAAATTCGATTGCAGCCGACCGAAGAACGGCAGCGTCTCTTATTCGTTTACATTTTCATGATTGCTTTGTTCAGGTACTGGTACTCTGCCTTGGAGTCCTAGCAATATTAATGATCCCGTGTCTTGTAGTTCAAGCAATGCGTAACTGATAATCTTGCTTCTTGTAGGGCTGTGATGCTTCGATCTTGCTCGATGAGACTGCTTCAATTCAAACTGAAAAGACGACACTGCCTAACAAAGATTCTGTCAGGGGTTATAACGTGATCGATAGAGCAAAGTCTGAAGCAGAAAGAATATGCCCTGGAGTCGTATCTTGCGCAGATATCGTGACAGTGGCTGCTAGAGATGCATCTGAATATGTGAGTCTACATAAAATCAAGTCATCAATAAAATGATTAATTGATTGTAATGTTTTCTCAGTAAATGACCGTATATTTCTTCCTGAACATATATAGGTTGGTGGTCCTTCCTGGACAGTGAAGCTAGGAAGAAGAGATTCCTTAACAGCAAGACCAGATCTCGCCCTGATAGAACTACCCGGTTTCAAATCCAGCTTACAGCAACTTATCAAGAACTTCAGAAGAAAAGGCCTAAGCGCAAGAGACATGGTTGCCTTGTCAGGTTAGAATAAAAACAAAACTACAAAGATATTTATTTTTCCTGACAAGTCTTATTCCTCTAAACCTTAAAAATGATCTGGGAAAACCTGGTGAATAATCTTAAGAAGATTAATAAAATTTCTTGTACTATGCAGGTGCTCATCCTCTAGGACAAGCTCAATGTTTTACATTCCGTGACAGAATCTACAGCAACGATAGCATTGATGCCGGATTCGCCAGTACTCTCAGGCGCCGTTGTCCAGTTACTGATGGGAATTCAAATTTGGCTCCGCTTGATTTGGTCACACCAAATTCATTTGATAATAATTACTTTAAGAATTTGATGCAAAGGAAGGGTCTTCTTGACTCCGATCAAGTTCTTTACAGTGGAGGCTCCACAAAGAGCATTGTAGAGCAATACCGGCGGAGTCCTTCGACTTTCAGTGCCGATTTCGCGGCTGCCATGATCAAAATGGGAGATATTGGAGCTGGAAATGCTGGAGAGATAAGGAGGATTTGCAGTGCCGTCAACTAGACATACATTCCATTTTCTTCAAACGAAATTGTACATTAATTGCATGATTGAGTTTTCTTTTTCAGTTGTGTAATTCTTTCTGATTATTTGATTCCGTTCATTCATTCATTTATTATTTTTAACCCTCAAAAGTGTAAGTGTTAATGTTGTAACTTAATCTGATTTTTCCCAAGTATATATTAGTCATTTTATTCCCAGTTAAGTTCTTCCTAATTATTTTGTGCCATAATATTTTTTCTTAATAAAAATGTTCATTAGTTAACACAGAGAAAGGTTTCATATTGATGTGGCTTGTGGCTAAGAATCTCTAATGAATTTTTTAAAGTATAAAATTCTCTATTTAATTTTAAAAAGTCAACTAAAAAAAGGATTTATTGAATTTGTTTATATTATATGCATAGAATAGAGAGTGGTTTTGGCTGAAGCAAAATTTCACTCATTCCTCTATTTTTGAATTTAGTAATAAAACACTAATTATTGAGAAGAATAAATAGATTGAGTTTAAATTTTAAAATAAATAGTAGAGTAAATTTGAATTAAATAATATATTTTAACTCTCTAAGTTAAGAAACTGTTGATGATACTCTTATTTGGAAAGCAAAAATGTAAGTGTAGTTTGTGTATATGTATGTGAGTTGTCCCACATTGAAAATAAAGAACATGGTATTTGCTTTAAATATTAGTGCCTACTAAATTTTTTAAATTAGGTTGAAAATGAATAATGGATTGGACCTAAATATATATTATATTTGAGGTAGAAATTACACCTATCTAGTTTTTTTAAATATATTACTCTAATCCAGTATTTTTTAAAGATATTTCATATTAAGACAAATTATTTTCATTTAAAAATAACTAGTATAAAATCCCGATTGATGCTTCGAATACCATTAATATGTTTTAATTTTCTTATGAATATTCAAGTTTTTATAATTTAAATTTTAAAATTGAAATAAAAAAATACAAATGTGAATCTCACATTAAATTTGGAATTTTTCAATATAACTTGCAAAATTCAATCTTTTAAATATAATTTGAAGAATTGTTTTCTTTGTAACTTATAAAAATCTTCAATACATACCTATTTTTAATTCTTGAAAACTCTCCAAGTGAAAATAAATTGAGACAATTATAAATTAATGTGGCTTGACAATATTTAACAGTAATTTTTGTTGAGATTGAAGAATTATAACATGATAAAAACTCTTAAGTGACTTATTTAATATAGCTTGTCAATGAATTGGTAAAAAAAAACGTATTGAGCCAATCATCGTTTGTTGCATAATAGATAAAATTTTACATTGTCAAGAAATAATTATAAAAAAATATTAATAAAGCAAAAGTTGATCTTTTATAAACCAAATCCATTCGTTCATCTCTAATTAAAATATTAAAAAATTCAATAATCAAAATATACTTTACTATGACAATCAATTTGATTGTGAATTTATTAGTTCACAATACCAATTTTAAAAATTGCACTTATTTATGAAAATTATTTTTTAGGGACATTTGTGAAATCAAAATTGATAAAAAAAGATCGATATATAGAATCAGATAAAAACAACAACAGTGATATGAAAAATAATATAAAGATTTTTTAAAAAACATACATTGATGTGGTGAATATTAAACAATATGTGTACATATAATATTTGTTTTTAAAATGTGCAATGGAAGTTCATTTAAATAAAATAGATTTATTCTTATATTTTAATTTTTTATTGTATATTTTATTAATTACTATATAAATTTGTTAATTGATATAAATGTCTAATTTAAATACATTTATTATTATTTTTATGACACATCTTTGTATAACATATGTCACATTAGTAAGACACTAAATGTCATTCATTTAGGATAATACATGTCAATATCTCAATACATGTATTATCCTTTATATTAATATATAGATTTATTTTTAAAATGTGCAATAGAAGTTCATTTAAATAAAACATATTTATTCTTATATTTTATTTTTAATATATTTTATTAATTACTATATAAATTAGTTAATTGATATAAATGCATAATGTAAACATATTTATTATTATTTTTATGACACATTTTATATAATACATGTTACATTAGTAAGACATTAAATATTATTTATGTAGGATGATGTATGTTAATATCTCAATGCATGTATTCTTTTTTATATTAATATTTAGATATTAGCAAATGGTTGATAATGACAATTAAATAACCTGAAGGGTCATAAGGATCGATTGATTTATTTAATTCTAAATAGAGTAGAATCATTAAAAGATCATCAATCATTTAGGGAAGCATACATACGACACTTGGAGACTGACTATAATCAGCACTTTAATTGTAGAACTATATATAATACATACAAGCCTATAAGTCAAATGCAATTGGTCTATTCGATAAACAGCTAGCTATCCAATTTAGCAACAATATATCCCAGTTGTGGCAGTATCGTATCAAGATGGCAACGACGGCAGATTAGTAGAGAATTGCAAAGAAAACATTTTAAAACCCGGATTTATGATTTTATCAATTAATCTTTTGACCTTTAACTGTGTGTTTGAAATGTAAATTCCAATTTTTACCAAATCTTGTGTTTGGTTTAATTTTTAAAATATTTAAATTCTTCATTTGCAAATCCTATCAAAGATGTGAAATTTGCAAATGAAATTTCACACTTCTATTAATTTGATAAAATTACTCTCACATCACACTCGTAATCTACCCCTAAATATCAACATCAATTATAAGGACATTTTTTTTAAATAAAAGACAAAACATTACAAATCAGTACATATTCTAAACACAAGTTTTATTCACAAATAAAAAATTTAATAAAAAACCAAACATATTAATTCATTTTTAAATACAAATTTTCTTGGATTTTATTTCATTTAATTTTAATTTATTTACAAATGAAATGAATACCAAATATACTATGACAAAGTATTCATTGTTGTAAATTAGATTAGTAGAAGAATGTTATTATAACTGCATATACATGGATAAGTAAGTAATTTGACCAAATTAACCTAACTTGATTGATCGTATATAGTATCATTTGGGTATGAAATCAGTCTAATCGAGTCGGTGTGGCTTAACTAAGTCGATGTACAAATGGGGAGATATTTTTTATCAAAAGAAAAAAAAAGGTAATTCGCAAGGTACCCACATAATTACTATGCCATTTGGCTTATTCACGTGCATGAAGCCGCCCTGGGCTGGGTGTCGTATGACCAGGTCAAACATTAACACCATCCTCTCAGCACTCCTTTTATGATCGTTACCCATTTTTGTGGTTTCTAGACGATTATGTCCAACGTTCAGAAATATGGATGTGCCGTCGTCTCCTTAGCTAAGAACTCTGACCGTTGACCTTTGAATTTTGTTGGTCCAACCTTACACTAACATTATGATTCTTTATAATCTACATGCACCCCCTTCTCAAACGTTAGCTAATTTAGTTCTCTATATCTTACATAGAATCAACTAACGTAACTAAAGTAACTAAAGTAACTTGATTCTAATTAACGCTAATTTTTTGAAAACATTAGGAATATCTATGGACATATGCTAATAAGAGTATTTTTTAACTTTGATATAATTTTGCAAATCGGGAATAATTTTGAAGTTTAATAATTAAGTCTTTTGAATTTTGAAAAGTTGATCAATATATTGAACTACAAGTCTAATTTGATGCGTAGTGTATGGTATTTTCACAAACTATTCTGTACCCTAGAAAATTAATGAAAATTAGTCGACACGTAATGGTCTGTAAAGTGCATGAAATGAATATATTTCATTGTTTGCACATTAATATTGGTCTGGTCTCTTGTTCTGAGATATACAGGTCTTGTGTGTTGACACTTGACATGGCTTCGGAGGCCACAATGGAACATTTTAGACGAATATGTCTACAGCTATGTCAAAATAGGTAATTGTAGTCCCAACCCAAAAGTGGAGGGGCATAATTCCAGGCACCTTTCAACAACGAAAAGCGGCAACTATCACAACAACGTTGATTAATATAATTAACGTTGCTAGATAAATTGGTCATGCAATGCAATCTAGCTATGCAATCATTTCCATGTTTTGTGCTTGTGTAGAAAGACTTCCACCGAAGAAAATTCTTTTTTGAAATTGAGCTTTGCTGGGACCTCATGGAAAGTTCGATCTATTGGCACTTTCAATTCAATCTTTATTTGATCAACTAATGCCAACTTGAAAGTGGGTCCAAAAATTGCCTTTTTCTTACTCATCTTAACAATTACAAGGCAAGTTAATATTCTTTTGGGTTAGTGGTGGCAGAATGTTGGTCAAAATTCTAGGGCCCTCAAATGTTTTTCCTTTAGAAAAAAAACATTTTTTTACAAGAGTTTTCATAGGGCAGGTAGTGTGTTGGTGCTGGTGACATTGGAGGATACCTTCAACACGACTTTAAGTACACGACAATTTATTTTTTTGGTTCATATATATACGCGAATTAATCCTCTCCTCTCACACTTCATAAATTATTTTTTGTTAACAATTTGAAACAAATTAATTAAGATATATTATGTATACATTTACAAACTTGTGATTTAATAATTTTGATTGTTTATCAAACATCCACTTATGAAACAAATTAATAAGGATATATTAGAGTTATTCATGAGTGATAGTTTAACTGATAAGTAAGTAAAAATTTTTATATTAGATTCCATATTTAAATCTAATAGGAAAAAGCTGTTAAAAAAAAGTTAAATTCAACCTCAAAAGAAAAACAATGAGATTAAGATGAATTAATTTAGTTGGTCAATATTCACATCTAAGATTGATTCGAGGCGTGAAATGAGTGGGATAAGATATTTTTTAATGATTTTCAAGGTAACGAAGATAAGCCTCCCCTTGTCTGTGAGGTCCGTGATCTATAAAAAAAGGCATTAACTTAATTATTTATCATTGATTTACTGAGCAGTTGCATATCGGAAACAGCTTGTCGACTGATAATTACACTTACCGGAGCAATATTTTCTACAGTATTTGGCCCCGACAAAGTCGGTAGTAAATGTATCGCCTACGGTTTTCCGGCCTATTTCACTGATAGATTTTGTCCATACATATATTTTTTTTGTGAATAATATAATATTATCAAACTGAATATATATAAAAGTACATTTTATCAATTAGTCGTCTGAATTAACATTGACATTGTGGCGCATAACCATAATAAAATGCTTCTATATATATGTGACATGTCACATGTTTAATATCATTGGTTGGGAAAAATGCATATTGAGAGTCATTAATTTGGTGGAAATAGACCAAAACCTGAGGAATTTAACGTTAGATAAGGTTCAAACGTAAGAAGTTTCATGAAGAGAAGCAGATCGAAAAGCAAAGGCAGACAATAGTGCAAGATGTCCTAAAAGCACAATCTGGAGTCACCTGTTAGCTTCTAAGTGGCAGTTTGATGATCAATCGAAATTGAAAGATGTGATGGCTGGATTTGTTCTTGTTTAATTAATTGAACTTGTTCGCACCAGACATTATAATAAAGCTAGCCAAGATTTATGTTCTTCAAGGCCGTTGGTCCAGCTACGTACTGTTAGGTAGTTCCGGAAGATCTCAACCAACGTGGACGTTATGTTGTTAACTATTGTCTATTGTCTTTTCTTTTTGATGACTTTATTTGCTACAAACAAAGATCGAAATATTTTTTTTGCGTTTGAATTGACTTTAGTACCAATGAATCACAAGCTCATCAATTCTATAATAGATCAAAGAAGTTTTACAAATTAGTATGGAAAAAATACTAGAACAAATAATTCTATAAGTTGGTGAAAAATCAATATGTAATTTTTGCGCGGCTGATGTGCACGACTGATTTGAGTTTTCTTACTTAGAGTTATGATAAGAATATGACTTAGGGTCAATGATGAACCTGAAAGAACGAGTATATGTATTTTTTAAAAATTGAAAAGTTGACAATCGAATATCATGAAACTTGAAGTCTTTAGTTAGAATTTGGAGATTGGTGCTGAAAATATGAAGATGTCTTTGATCACTTATATTTGTATTATAAATCTATTTTTGAGCTAAGAGACAACAAAGAATATATCGGAAATAAATTGAACATGAAAAAGAAATGTAGGGTTTGATTTAGATTAGTCCAACCTATAGATACTAAACATAGTTAAATCTTTTCACCTCACTCTGAAAACCACAAAAATGATCATGTCAAATTGTTGCCACAATTAAAAACTTAGTGCTTTTCCAAATGTTTGCTTCACCTAATCTTTTGGATTGATTAGCATTATACACTATGCAACAAAATAACATCACCCCAATTTTTAATCTCAAATTCTGCAGGCAATTTGAGGCAGAACAATAACCTCCAAAGAGACTTAATACATAGGAGGTAATTAATTATTCTGCAAAGTTTGGGGATAACAAAAAAAATAAGTTTAGGGGTTCGTATGTATCAGGCCTCTAACAATGTATACATGAACAATTAATCATGAGGCCAAGTAGGCTGGTTGAGGTGGTGGTATCATCTCCATTTTATGTTTTGAAGGCGTAAATTCGAACCTACTAAATAGAACGTAAAAAAAAAAAATTGATCATTGTGAAATTGAAGCAACTTGTCGATTAATTAATTCATAGCAACACTTGGGGTCAAAATTGAAACCGGCATCTGTCAAAAAAAATTGAAACCGGCATGGCATGCTCACAAATGACAAAACCACCTAATTAAACCAATTAATTA
>CAODLS010323831.1:0-11709 GCA_948243855.1 Flueggea neowawraea
AGAGAGAGAGAGAGAGAGAGAGAGGCTGAGGCTGAGAGGAGGTTGTGGAATGAACAAGAACATTCGAAGGGAGGAAGAGAGCAGGCGGAGTGGACGAAATTGAGGGAGGGAAAGGACAGAGGAGAGAGAGAGAGAGAGAGAGAGAATAGTTAAAGGTTGAATGAAAAAAAAAAGAGGACTAAATACAATTTTTTTTGTCCGTATGGACTAAGAAAAAATGGAGTACAAATGTAAAAATAGATCCAAAAATTAAGAAAAAATGGCTCGTGCTATTAATTTGTAATTGATGGTGCAAATTGAAGTTCACAGTGTAATTATCTCATTAATAAAGGGCTTTTTTACACAATTATGGAGATCAAAAATTGCTATTATAGATTTGTCATTCTATTTTTCGATATTATGCGCGTACCAATAAAAAATTTAAATTATATATTTACATACTTGTATATACGTTGTTTATATGTATTATATATATTTATATGTTGTATATATTTTGTATATACAAATTACAAATATAGTATAAACAAGTTATAAAATTAATATTTGTATGTTATGCATCTTTGTAAAAAATATAAAAGTTACAAATATAGAATAAACAAGTCATAAATATAGTATATACAAATTACAAACATAACATAAACAACACCCTAATTTTTGAAAAATAGAACAACAGAATATCAACATCATATAAATAAGAGTGAGTAAATTTGAAAATATGCAATAATGAATTTGAAAATATCAAATATTGAATATGTAATAGTCAAAAGTTGATGATATAAAATAAATATTTTAATAAATTCATGGCCCTTAGGTGCTGGCAGCAATGGCCATTTTGGGGGTACAAGTCCAAGAAATGTGAAACTCTGCTATTTATATATGAGAATATTACAATCAGTCTATTATAATGCCTAAAAAGATCCACATGATTTTTTCAATATAAGTAAAACCTATGATCAAGTGTATTTTCAGATAATTAATCACTCCTATTTGAATGCTTAAATGATTCTAAATAGATCAAATCAATAAAATTACTCTATTTAATCTTACAAACTACTTGCAACTAGTACGTTAATATTTAAATTTGGAAAGCACAAAGACAGCTAATTACAGCCAAGTGAGTTCAATGTACAATAAAGCCTGACGACTACAACAAAACAAATCATATTAATTTGTTGGAATCCCAATTGAATGATTTGTGCCTTTTACTAATTTTTGAAGTCAAAATGGCGTTTCTTCATCAATTGAGACCATTTTTTTTGGAACGGCATAATATATAAGATCAGTCAAATTTGGATTGACGTGTAAAGGAGTTTTTTTTTAAGGAGTTGACGAAGTCGTGTGAAGTGTGCCGTTTTTGATATAACAGTGCAGACATTGTAGACAAAATAAGAGTTATGGTGTTTACTTGGAGGTAGAGAGGCATGAAACCATGACTTTCAATAACTATCAAAAGATACATCAGCTCTCACCATGAGGCCTTCAATATAAGCTTTTGCCCCTCTTGTAAAGTTGTTTTAAAAGAAAATAGAGATTGTGCATTAATTAGGGCAACACACTTAATTAATTAAGACTCTTTGTTTTAATTTTAGCCCCATTTTTTTCATTTTTAGTTACTAAATTGTGATATTATTTTAAATATTTGATATTTTCTTCTGTTATTAGGCTATATATTTTCTTTTGTTTTAAATCAGTACCATGTGCCGTAATTTCAAATCCATCTGTACAACATAATGAGGACACGTCATCAGGGACCGGGGGGAGGAGGTCACAGGGGTCCTGTGACCCTACCCGAACTCTTCCCCCACCCCCCACATCCACACCAAATGTATACATTTGGTAATACTAATTTTTTTGGTGCAAACCAAATGTACTAATTTAAATATTAGGTAGTTTACATTGATGTGAATAAATAATTGTGCAAATTAAAAAGCATGCATTAATAAAAGGTGCACTTGTTTATTCGGAATTCGTAATTTATATTGTCACAAACTCTTCTCATAGTATAATAAATAGGTGAAATATTTATCCTATATTCTAATCAATAAATTAAAATATATGTAAGTTTTCAATGACAAATGTGTCACAATGACAATATGTATAATGAACTATTTTTTTGCTATTTTTATTAAATTTTGACTTAATATATTTTGAATTTTCTTGTGTATATTTACAAATATTTGAATTTCAATTATCATAACACTTATAAAAGTCATGATGCAAGGAAAAAAGTTTTACACTTTATTCCTCTTTTCAATTCTAAATTACTATAATAGTTGAATGCCATTGTATTGCAAATATTAATTATTATAGAAGAGATCCACTACTATATATCAACAAATATTAATTATTTTTTATTAAATATTTTTTTCTTATTTAATGCGATGAAAATTGACTACCAAAATTTAAAGATATATATTTATATTAAAAATAATTTAATTATAAATAAAAATACTTAAATAACATGCAACGCACAAACACAAAACAAACGGGTCATCATGTTATACACATACATGTCAACACGACAGTTAACAGCAGAAACAAACGGAACACTAATACTAGATTAGATCTTATACAACTCTCAAAAGTCAAAAATTCTGTCGACATTTTTTAAAGTACATGTTAAATTTGATAAAAATGCCAAAGTTCGGATTATTCTAATTTATTTTCTCAAACTTCGCCACATGCAAAGGTCGTATTTAGCTAGATTTCATGTAACCTCACGCTAAAAAATTACGGTTGCCATTCTTCTACAGTAGCAAGGTGGTCAAAATAAATAATTATAAAATCCCAGTGAGTAACGAGTAGTGCAAAAAGTAAATATATGTCTAAAAGAGGAGATAAACCTAAAATGGGAAGGGGCAGTTGAGCAGTAAACTATATAGCAACCAACCATAATCGCAGCAATGATATATTATAACATCAGCCGCATTTGCCTTATCCTTTACACACACTTCAAACATTAATATCCCATCCCACCTAAGTCCATCCTTCCAACATTCATTTGGTGTCACGTTTTGTTGCAAACTTATATGACAACGACCCATCTCCATTACACTCTTTTTCTTTATATGCTCTTCCACATTTAATTCAACTTTTAACACACAATGTTTAGGTTTTAAGTTTGTTCTAATACCTTATGTCTCTATTCAGCTTATTTATATTCTATTGACTCTAAGAAACATGAGATGAAAGCTGAATCAAAGAGTGGTATGCTTTGATATAGTTGATTAAACCTTACGATATTATTTAAGTTTATCGACTCCAAAAATACTCGTTATTATTTAATTGGTACCTAAAAAAATTCTTACTGTTATTTTAATTGTTCCATCAGTAAATAATGGAAAATAAAACTTTTAAATGTGACACAACTCTAAATACATACATCCCAAATTTAGTTGACTTAATCAATTATGTATAGATTAAAAAAAATAGAGAGAAGATGCATGGGAAATGGAAGGTAACCTACCATATGAAATATGAATGCCTAAATATGGTTTGTAATGTGCACAATTAACCACCATCATTCGGTAACCTGCCACCATATACAATTTATTTATATTTATGCTTCTTTAGCTGAATATTTGACTTCTTATCAAAACTAAAACTTAAGCAAGTCAACAAAAGTAAATTAGGGGCTAAAAAGACTATGAAATTTCACTTTGTTAGGCATTGGATTGATCAAATCATGTCAAGGTTTTACATATAAATTCTTTTGTTTTGCTTATTTCATAATCATAAAACATAATTATATAAAACTATTTTAGTGCTTATAAGAGCATCTCCAATGCTACTATCTATTTTAAAGAGTATCTATTATATAAATAAAGAGCATTTTAAATTATAAAGAGTTAAATAAAAAGTATCTCCAATCACACTCTTTAAATTTTAATATTTTATTTGTAAAGTTGGGTTTAAATAATATAAAAAATACAATTGACCAGTAAAGAGCTAAAAATAATATAGAAACTTGTGTCTCGTTAATTATAAAGTAAATAAAGAGTGAATTTGACTATCTAAAAGTGGAGAGTGTAACTCACTAGCTATTCTAAATATAAATTATAAAGAGTCCATTATAATGCTATTTTTTGAGTTTGACTCTTTATAATAAAGAGATTTAGATTTATAAACAAAGCATTGAAGATGCTTTAACTATGAGTAATTTAACCATTGAAATTTGAAATTAAACTTAATTTTTGTCTAATTAAACAATTGAGCCTAAATTTAATAATCAACTGGCCATATTCAACGATTAAGAATCAAATATTTTATTTTTAGCAGAAGTTAGCATAAAATAATTAGTTACTTGAACGTGGCTTTGACATTCTCCCAACGCAAGTAAAATCAACAATTTCATGATATGATTTAGTCACGTAAAGGAACTTTGTGATCACAAATTGGGGTAGGCAAAAGTGAGATAATATTCCAATAAAAGGATTGAAGACTATCACCAAACACATCTCAATCAAATGAAAAAACATATAAAAACTCCATGAACAAGGTAGGCGCACCTCTACTAGAATTATATTGTATCAAACTTGTAAATAATCAAATGAGGGCACTTAAAATTCAACAATACTCATATTTGCATTAAATGGAATTACATGTGATTTTTAGCAAGAATTAATGAGCCTGAGCGAATTATATTTATCAAAGGAAGAGATAATGGTAAATTCTTTAAACTCAATGTAAGACAATCCAAAATACCGGATATAATATGAAAAAAAATAATGGTTGTTATCTTAAAAAAGACCGAACCATTAATGATTTAATTATCAAAATAGTTATTCATATTTATAAATAGAAAAAGGTATTAAAAATTTAAACATATAGATTATTATCTTATTCACAATAATAAACTAATTAATAATAAAAAGACTAGTTCAAAGTAATGGAAAGACCTGGTTAGAAAATGGTTGGTCCAAGAGAAATATGAAACACAGAAAGTTACAAATTGAGTCGGTCCAAATGGACCACCCCACCCACCAGGTACATTTAGACTTGGCTGGCACTTGGATTTTCACTTCCAGAGGCTGATACCACACTTGTGGCTTGCTTTGTGTATTTACCACTTCTGGGTGTGTGCCACGTGTATTCATGATTCCCTGCAATTAAATAACACCCAAAAAAATTATCATATCCTTACATGTGTGCATTGTAGTTGAACCATTATCTTCTTCCACTATAATAACATCAATCTTATTGTGGCCAAAATGGATTTGATTTCCTCTTGTTTTTCATCGCTAATTAGTTTTTATCATGATGATTTGTGTTTACCACTTGAATCTCTTAGAAATTGTTTGTGCTAATGTAATTTTAAGTTAATTATTATAAACTTAGTCTCAACTAAATTTGATGCACGTGCGTTACGAACTACAATCTCTAATTATCTATAGATTAGGTATCAAACAATTACATACTTACAATCAATTTTTAAATATCATCTACCTAAAACTTTTTCTTGTTGATACACATCTCTTATGTGCTCAAACAATTCTCCAATTTGCATTTTTACCTAATATAACAAAGAGAAATTATATTTGTATCCATGTAATTTGCTATATTCTATGATTGTATCTTTAAATTTTGAAAAGACTATAATAGTATCTTGAAAATTTAAAATAAACCTAAAATAAATATAAAATAAATATCATTATATCTGATTTAAGGACGCAATCACAATTTTTTTAAAATTTAAGAACACAATTACAAAATATTATAAACCATATGAACACTAATATAATTGACCGTTAGAAAGAGCATCCATTGACTCTCTTAATGTTGGTGCTCCCCTCCATCGTTTTCTCTTAATACCCTCTAAAAAGTCACATTAAAAATAGAAAACCAAAACAAAAATAGACAAATTAACAAGTCAACCTTTAAATCAAGAAGACCCACCGGCTATAACCGGTCACCTCCCCCCCTCCCCAAACCCATCTATATATACCCAAAACCCCGCCTTTTCCCTCAGTCGTTACAACCCATAAAATTGAATAATACCCAGAACACCAAACATGGTCTTAACATCACCGGAACACAGCTCCGCCACCGCCGCACCTAAACGGCTAACTCTCGGCTTCATGGTGTCGATCATGGTTCTCTGTGCCAAGCAAGCCAGCCGGGTCTCTAGCAAGCTGAAGACATCAAAATCTTCACTCCACCATCGCCACGGCCACCTCTACGACGGCTATGGAAGTCCCAAACAGTCGCCGAGATCGCCGCTGGCAACGCCGAAGCGGCTTTTCAGTCAAATAAGCAACAAGGCGATCACGTTCGTGCACGGAAACAACGAGAGAAAACGACACGGCGGCCACGATGAGTCGCCGGAGGAGTTTGGAGATGGCGGGGTGTGGCAGAAGGCGATCTTGATGGGGGATAAATGTCAGCCGTTGGACTTCTCTGGTGTTATATATTACGATAATAGCGGGAAGCAGCTTAATGAAGTGCCTCTCCGCTCTCCACGTGCCAGCCCATTACCGGGTTACTTGACTCGCCGGTAAACGAGTGTAAAAATAAAATTACTGTCCAATTTCATGAATTTTCATGCGGTTTTGAATCAAAGGACTATCCAAAGAGTTGTTTGGTTTGTTTCTTTGATTTGGAAAAGCAAAGTCTTAAAAAGCATGAAATTGGATAAACATTCGTGTATGTATAATTATAAATTTATAATTTATTGATATTGAAGTTCGTATCAAATAGAAGTGTTAAGTCGAATATGAGAAGGTAAAAGGTCACGTTTGAGTACAATATTTGTATCGTTTAATTAGGAGTTAATTGGTAAAGTGTGGAAGTTAAGATTAAAAAATTAGTTACTACCTAGTAGGTGTATGGTTAGTTTGGACAAAATTTGTGTTTTGGGAGAGATTGGTGAAGGTGAGGTAGCTAGGGTTGATGATTTAGATTGTTGAAGAAGCAGAATTGGTCTTCCTACTTCATTTTCAAAGGAAAGAAAATGATTGTATTTGTACATCATGTAAGATGTCATAAAGTGCAAGATTTAGGAGTTGATTTGAACTTATCAAACTGCATTTGTGTATAAGACTACTTACAACGGGGCTAGGAATGAAGTTACTATTCTTAGTCCCCCAGACTAGGACGCGTTAACACGTTTCGGTTCGGTAGTCTATTTTCCTGCGGGAGGACGGGCTACATTAGTCAGGCGCGGGGCCCACTGAAATTTATCTTTTTTTAAAAAAATATTTAAATTTGACCGTTGAATCTGATTGATCCAACGGTAATATTATCGTTGGAGTACCGTTGGGGGCCGAAAAATTACCCTTTTGGTCCCTAACGGCTAGTTTTACCCATTTTCCTATAAATATCCCCTAAACATATTTTTTTCTATTATTTCTTCACTTCAGATACCTATTTTTCTCCCCCAAATTCTCTTAACTCTTAAAATTTCTCTCCAAATATTGTTTCAATGGATCCCAACGATTTTCCCGATTATTTTTCAAACAACAAAAATAAAACAATGGAAGAATTTGCACTTGCAAATATTTCCTCATCTTCTGATAACGAGGAGTACAAAAAAATCGAGATAATTTCAAGCAATCTATTTGGAATGATCCTGCTGAAGGAGAGATGTTGAAATTAGTACAGCAAACCATACTACATGATGAATCCTCCAACCAACACCGTGAAAAAAGACCAAGACGCTATATTAACCAAGACCGTGTGGGTGGTCAAGAACGGTTAGTTCATGACTATTTTTCTGAAAATCCCACCTACAATGATGATATTTTTCAGCGTAGGTTTCGTATGAGGAGAGATTTATTTTTGCGGATCGTAGAGGCCGTCGGAAATTACTTTGACTATTTTCGCCAAACCTTAATGCGATTAGTTTCCCTAGTCTTTCACCACTTCAAAAATGCACGGCTGTAATACGACAGTTGACATATGATTGTTCTGGTGATTTGTTTGATGAATATTTATGTCTCGGTGAGTACACTGCCAACCATTATTTGAAGAATTTTTACCAGTGTATCGTAGAAGTTTTCGGTAGCAGATATTTAAGAAAACCGACCACTGCCGATGTTCAGCGACTATACACAATGCACGAAGAACAACACGACTTTCCAGGGATGCTCGGGAGGGTTGATTGTATGCACTGGGCATGGCGGAATTGTCCAACGGCCTGGAAAGGGCAATATACACGAGGTGACCATGGACATCCTACGATTATACTAGAAGTTGTGGCCAGCGCAAATCTATGGATTTGACAACGATATCAATGTCCTGAACCAATCGCTTATCTTCAACGACGTATTAACAGGGATGGCGTCTACAGTTGAATACGTCGTAAATGGTACGACCTACAACCAAGGGTATTATCTGGCATACAGAATATATCCCGAATGGGCTATATTTGTTAAAACATTTACTTACCCAGGAGATGAAAAAACAAGTTTATTCAAACAAAGGCAAGAGTCGGCTAGAAAGGACGTTCAAAGAGCCTTCGGGGTACTCCAGGCGAGATGAGCGATTATACGAGGACCCGCGCGTTTGTACTACATGAATCATATGACAAATATAATGTACGCGTGTATCATATTACACAACATGATCGTTGAAGATTAAGGCTACGCCGTGACAAACTGGATAGGAGAAGGAGACGACCATCAAGTGAATGCATCATAGGGAGGCCAATCCGACTTTGCAATGTATATCCAAAGGTTCACCGATATTCGTGATCGTGAGCAACATTATCGTCTCAGAGCGGATTTGGTAGAGTATCAATGGAACAATCGTGAAGAATAATACCGAATTTTATTTTCACATATTATTATTTTATTTTAAAAAATTATGAACTTTATTTTAATATATTTTTTTATTTTAATGTAATATTTTTATTTTAATGAATTATTTTTATTTAAATGAATACTTTTTATTTTAATGAATTTGGGGTAAAAAAATATTAAATGAAGTAATTGAAAAAAGTTGGGGATTAAAATTAAATTGTGTTTAGTAGAAAGCTGAGTAGGCGTCCCACGAGACTCTTAAAGTAGCTCTTAGATTACGAATAAAAAAACTAAAAGACTAAGAACTAAAAAATTTAATAAAATAATAATAAAAATACTGAACATACGTCATACTTTAAAAATCTTAGGTTACAAGCAGCTTAAGAGAGGCACGCACAACTTCCCTTCCGATGACAATTCATCCGTACAACACTGAATGTTTTAAACTGCCACGTGTACCACGTGGACTTCTGTACGGCAACACCCAATATCCTTCTGCCTCCTATCTTAACTCAACTCAAGACTGCCATATTTTCACCACGTGGGTTATTCTTGCACCGCTAGATGTAATAATTTGATTTCACCGATGATGACTGCTCATGTTTTATAGATTAAAAAAGACATAAAAAAGATTAAAAAACAATATTAGAAACTCGATCCAATCAGCAGTGAAAGACAAAGATCAAAATCGGTTCGATGTTAGTCTTGGAGCAAATCACGGTCGGGTTGTCGACGAGAGTGCTCGTCTGTTTCGCAACCTAGATACCACTACAGATCGAAACCAACAACGAATAAGGAGCGAGTTGAGAGAGATGTTCCCTTTCCGTCTCTCTCACTTTTTTTGTGGGATGGAAAGAATGGAATGACTCATTTTTCCATTTCTCATTTATAAGCCTCTAAATGGGTCTAATGGGCTTATAAGTCTAATAGACTTAATACATGGGTCTTAAGGACCTATTTCAATTGGTCTCAGTTCATCGTCCCAGTTCACACATTAACCAACCGAATTCAATCCACTCGTCATAGGCAAATCACTTTTTCCAACAACTTTGTTCAAAGTTTATTTAATAAAAAATTAAATGATTATTTATTCAATTAAGTTTATACTTATCAAAGAGTTTGCAAATTATTGGTAATAAATTCAATTTTAGCATTAAAATATCATGAGTTTGTTTTAGTGGAAACAAATAAGTTGATTTATAAAAAAAATTAAGTTTATACTATTACTTAAGAGATATATAAGGAACGTTTACACAAATATAAAAAAAATATATCATAATATATATAAATGTACAGATATGGGGAAAAAATTTAGACTATAGTATTCTTATTTATTTTTCATAATTACAAATATATCCTTGTTTGTTTTTAATAATAATAAATTTAATGTTGTGAATAGAATTTTAAAATATTAATTATTATCAATATAAACTATCAGATAATTATCTTAATGAACGAATCAACGAAAAGATAATTCCTGATGAAAATGTTACAATTTGACGAAAATAGAATTTGATTGTAATTATCTTAATCAACGAAATTATCTTAATCAATGAAAAGATAATTATTGATGAAAGTGTTACAATTTGATTGTGTTTTAATGTGTTGTTTCAACCCAAAAAAATCATGTCACCACTTGATTCTCATTTTGGCTAATCGTTTTCCATGAATCTCTATAAATATACGAATGTGAGAAAAACTTTTTAGACTATAATATCCTTATTTATTTTTTTATAATTACAAATATTGTCACGACTCATTCCTAAGACCATGACCGGTGTACGAGATAAACCGTCTATGAAAGCCGACCCATCTTTCACAAATCTCAAAGATTTAGAAACTCTACCCATTCATTTAATTATAAAACACTTGTGGGAAAAACATATATAAGTATATGAAAATAATATTTACCATATATATAGCCCAAAATATAATATATGCAAATATATACAAAATGATCTAATCGCAAAACAGTATATAAAGTCAAATACACAAACCTCATAACCCTACAGTATCTTGGAATGGAGCATCTACAACAAAAGACGTAGCCCTACAAAAAGGACGCTACTAACCAAAAATGTCTATGTCTCACTGGGCGGAGATGTCCAAAGGTTGCTGAGTAGAAGTCAACCTGTAATCATAGAAATAAGACAACACAGAGAAACAAATGGGTCAAATCCAGTGAATGAGAGACAACACTCCAGATCGCCTCATTTGTGCATCGCAAAGACTGGTTTGAAAACCATTTGAAAACTACCACATACAATATACGAAAGATATACATATATACATACTATATACATAATACAAGTTCAGAGAAAATGTTTCGAAAATGTTACACCCAAAGCAATCACATGCACTTTGGCAAAATACTACTCATAGTATCAGAGTCGAAAACAAAATATACTCATTATGGAGCAGAAGTAATCGTGGTGTGGTCTGTGCACTCTACCACCAATCCTTATAATCTAATCATGTGTCAGGCCAGGCAACATGGCTATCGTCAACCCCGACAGCTAGACATATCACACATTGGTATATCAAAGGCTACGCACCTCGTAGCGAAGGTATCCCATAAAAAAAATCAGTTATCCAAAACCAAGCATATCTCAGAGTCAAAACAGATAATATATATATATATATATATATATATATATAATTTCTCAAAACAAAGCTGTGAATAGTTATTCACATAATCCAGGTTATATGATTAACCAATTCTCAAATTATTCAAGTTTACATATACGTGTGAAAACACATCAAAAACAAAATATACAGTTTCAAGACACAACCTATGTGTCTGAAGTTATCATCTACTCACCTAGATGTCCAAAGCTCTAAGACTCCAATCAAGCACCGCTGGTGGGTGGCTGATAGTGCTGGCAAGTACAAGATGTTGTAACAAATACAATATCACAACATTAATATATAGTATTATAGTCGTACTCAATGTATGAGTGCAATGCAATGC